>JAGEOH010000098.1:0-55000 GCA_032207245.1 Pardosa pseudoannulata
GGGCTTTGACCCTACCGTAGGGTCAGGACCCTACCGTAGGTACACCCGAAAGCCGGGAATCCCCCCGGAGGCTGTAAACGCCCATGTATATATTATATTCTTCACGTAAAGGCCTCCGGGAGAAGGGGCTTTTTTTTTTTTTTTTTTTTTTTTTTTTTTTTTTTTTTTTTTTTTTTTTTTTTTTTTTTTTTTTTTTGGCGCCAACTTGGCGATCGCCAAAGGGCGATAAATCGCGCCAACAGGAATTATGGTTTTATGTCCAACGGGGTTCCGACAGAGCGGTGCGCCGGGGAAAGGCCCGACGGTATGGTCTGAAGAATGGTGCGCTAGAACCGGGGGGTGCGCCGATTCCGGGGGATGGCTCCAATTAATGGTCCGACGGTATGGCCCAAGAATGGTGCGCCAGAAGCTGTATTTTTATACTACTCCAGTGTTTTTATCCTATTGTTTATACTGACTGGCAAAAATTCCAGGACATTCTTGCTGGGTCCCATTTAATTTTTCCCGTCATTCGATCTCCAAATGGTATTGAACGTGCAGTAAAGATTCTCACTGAGAGCATTACCACTGCGGCACAAAATTCATCCACCAAACTTAATATTCCTTGTAATCACAAACTCCCTAAGTATATCAAGGAGCTTATACGTAAACGAAATACTGCACATAAATTTTTCCAAATTTACCGCACTTCTGATGCCCGGCAAGAATTTCTAAATCTCGGTAAAATTGTGAAACAGGAGATTCGTAAACTACGTAATAGGGAATGGGGGGAGCTTATTAGCAGCCTGTCTCCCGATGATAATACTCTATGGAGATTCAGAGAAAAGCTTAGATCAACCGCAGTAAAAATTTTTCCACCCATTCATGGAAGAAATGGTGTTGCTTTTGACTCCAAAAGTAAAGCCGATGCAATTGCAGATGTCTATGAGAAACAATTCTCCCCAAATTCAGACATTGAAGACGAAGATCATGATATTATGGTTTCAGATACTGTTCAAGACTTCTTGGCGCATGCGCCGAGTACTCCTCTCTCTCCTACGAGTGTTTCTGAGGTTTTGGCCGTCATTAAAAAACTTAAGAACTCAAAAGCTCCAGGATTTGATTTGGTCACTAATAAGGCTATCAAAAATTTACCTCCAAATGCTATTATTTTCTTTACGGCCATTATTAACGTTATTCTAAAATACACATACTTCCCAGACTTCTGGAAGACTGCGGTTGTATGTCCGATTCCAAAACCATCAGCCAATCTTACATTTGCCGAAAACTATCACCCTATTAGTTTACTGAGTTTCCTCAGTAAAATAACTGAACGCATAATAAGTAAAACTCTTTCTCACCACTAATAATATTCTCATTCCAGAGCAATTTGGCTTTAGAAGCTCGCATAACACTATGCATCAGTTGCTCCGAGTCGTGGAACTCGGTAGCGAGGGTCTGCAGACGAGGACGCCATTTGGTGCCATATTTTTAGACATTGCTAAGGCCTTCGACCGCATCCCACACGAAGGACTAATTTTCAAACTAATTCAGCTCCAGTTGCCTGATGCACTGATACACTTGCTACACAACTATCTTAGCAATCTTCAGTTCACGGTCCGTGTACAAAACAAATTTTCTTCTATGAAATCTATTACGGCAGGGGTTCAGCAAGGCTCAATCCTTGGCCCCACTTTATTTAATCTCTATAGTAATGATATTCCAAAATCTGATCTTACAAATATTGCTCTGTACGCGGATGACACGGTTATCTACACAGGCTCCTTTCATTAATTCTGTTTCGGCCTACATTCAATATCACCTTGATGCTCTGGAACCGTGGCTCATTAAATGGAAAATCAAAATTAACACTAGTAAATGTCACGCGATATTTTTTTCGCATTCCTATAAAACTCCGCCACGACTTTATCTTTACAACGATCCTATCAACTGGGAGAACTCAGTAAAATACTTGGGCGTCATCATAGATCATCGGCTTACCTGGAAGCCACATATAAAGTACATAGAAAATCTCATGATCCAAAATCTTCATGACTTACGGTATCTCATTTACTCACCGTATTTAAGTGTTCGGCTTAAGACTCTTCTATACAAAACAGTAATACTACCACATTAAAATTCTCGAAGTAGCGCAAAACAAAATTTTAAGGCGAATTGTTAAAGCTCCGCGCTATCTTCGTAATGATATCATCCGTCGCGATCTTAACTTAACTACTATTAAGGAGCATTTCATTAAAATTTCCAATACATTTTTCAATAAAATTAACAGCATACCTAATGAAATAATTGCTGAGTTCCCGGACTACGATTTCGCAGATCCGGAGTTCAGACGAAGGCCGTGTGCCTCTCTTCTAAATTAAGTATTTTTATATTTTCACTTATGTTTATAATTTTTCGGCTTTTTTGTGCTTTAAAATCCCCAATATTCAAGCTAAATACGATTGTCTATTCATTTATTACGTATCTGAGCACTGGGATACACCCTCTGACTCCGATCAATGCAAGTCGTTTGCCAGGATCCGATTTACGTTCCTATGCAAACTTTTTCTATGTTTTAGTATTATATTCACTACATTTACTTCTATTCACTCGTATTTAACCGGATCTTTTCTTATTTAACCTCATGCAATCCTTATTTATTCGCATATAATCTCATTTTAATCAATTTTTATCCATTATTTACTATAATATTATTTAAAATTATATAATTTTCCTACAATTTAGTGCTCTTATTCTATATTTTAATAATTTATCCTTCTGAGCTCCATTTTTATATTGTACATATCTGAATGAACCGACCCTCGCATAACTTACTATCTTATTTACTGGAGATATGCCCTGCCGGGCCAGGTGCTCCACAACTACCGTTCAACGGAGAACGATGTACTATCACTATACTGTTTCTCTACTATCATTTCCTCTATACTGTACTATTGCTTACAATCATACTCGCTATACTGTACTGTCGTTCTTCTTTCCCTATACTCTGACCATTGGTATACTGTAATATCGCTATACTTTCTCTTTAAAATCGCTATAATGTGCTTTATTGTAGCTATACTATCACTTTCGCTATATTTACTATAGCTATATCATCATGATAGGTATACTGTACTATTACTACACTATTGCTATAATATCACGATCGCTATATATATATATATATATATATATATATATATATATATATATATATATATATATATACATACATAAACTTATATATATGCATATATTTATGAATTAAATTTAAATGTAATTTAGCACTCACCAATTTAATTTTATAGTAAAAGTATTCATAATAATTTAAGTAAAGTGATTTTCTGAAATTCGTCTATTTCTATTAATTGCATATTCATTCACTCCTCCGATGAGGGAATGATAGTAGCTGAATTAAAAATCTTTTTCAATGTTTGAATGATGTTATATGTTGGCGTATTCGGATGGAATTACTACAGTGTCCATATAAAAGAGAAGTCTGTTGTTGATACTGAAACTTATGATATTTAAATTTGTTAATTACTTTACATTTTACATTTGTTCTTTAAAATTCCAGCTGAGAAAATTTTTTTTCGAAAATAATACTAAGATTTAATATACCATCGTAGCATTGCATAATATTTAATTTATATTATTTTAGTTTTACTAAGTTGAAAAGTTATATATATATATATATATATATATATATGTGTCTAGAAATGGTTATATATGTATAAATGCGGTCGTACATACATACATATGTTTGTGCATCTTTATTTGTGTAATAAATCTGGCCATCGGTACTGGAATTAGTAGGTTGGGAATTGGCTTTAAACTGCAGGCGTTGGTTTCATTAACCTTTGTGTTGCAAAAAAAAAAAAAAAAAAAAAAAAAAAGTACTCCAATCCAAACAAATAAAAACGTTACCTTAATTGGAAAATGAGGAAAATTATTTTCCTACCTAATTATCCTAGAGAAAAATATTTATACAATTATAATATTTATATTTGCACAATTTATAAAATGCTTAACTGTTTTTATTACATGTTTTTAAGTATAAACACATCGTTCTTCATTTATAAAGAAAATCTTTAGAAGTTAATAATTTCATCCTGTAATTTTCAATGGTTAACACTGGGTATATTGGAAGATAATTTTGGTAATTATTACTGGAAAATATCATTAACATTTTTTGCTTGTATAATTCCTACAAAATGTTAATACTAAATCTGATTATTGTATCAAATATTAATTTTTGTTTTGAAGAGATGCATGTGTTTCTTTCAGAAAAATGTTTTGGTTTGCCTAAGTTAAAAAGTGTAAGGCGGCCGAAACAATGATTTCAAAAGATAATTTGATATTTATGTAATAGTATTTGTGCAAAACAATTTATAACATTTTTAAGAAATATGTTTTCTTTTTGCAGAAAATACTCTTTTCTACATTACCGCATTCTAAAGATAGTTTAGTTACAAAGGGCTAATATGCTAGTTTTTAGTTTTATACCATTTGACCAAAAATTGTTATAATTATGTCATTGAGAACGCCCATAAACTCTAACGCTATGGTTGTGATTTACAGAGCTTCCAGCTACTGGCACATGCGAGTGTGCGCAAGCAAAATTCTCTCCGCTTGTAGACACTTTGCTTACTCACTTTAAAATAACACAATATAAAAATATTTAGAATAGTGGGCACCACAGAGCGACATGGCTATGACGATAAAGTGCAATATGTAAGAACCATATTTCATTCTTAAAATAAATTCATTTAATCTTTTAGGCTTTTTTTATGAATAAAATTTTATTTTATGTTTAATACCTTCAATATACGTCAATTTTTATTTTCCTTAAAAGCATTTATTCAAAAGTTATGAAATGGGCAGAATTTTTAGGAAATAGTTTGGGTCTCTTCGTTCAATCCTGATTAGAAATAGCTAGACGCACAAACCTTATCCCTGAAAAGGATTATTAATATTATAAAATTATTTCTGCTGATTGAAATAATATCTATTTGGTTAGTTGAATTAAATTAATATCGCTAGTAAAATTATTTCTTTAAAGTTACTTAGTACATTTAAATTTTATTGAGATTTTAGAAATAAAAGAAAATAATAAACTATAATGAATAAATTAATAAGTTCTTTAAACTCGCCTCCTGTGCATCAGTAAATAGACTCCATCTTTTTTAATAATATCTATTTTAATATTGGGATTATTGCATTTTCACCCGTTTAATATTTTTCTAAAATTGTGAAAATTTTCAACCTTTTAACTTTGACATTTCTAACTTTTTATTTTCTTTCCATAAATATATATTATTTCAAATTCTTTTACTCTAATAAACTTCCTTCCAATTAATTTCATGTCTATCGCAGCTGTCAGTCATCCTATGACTCCGCCTTCATCACTCCGGTATCTGGATCTTACATTTCTTTACACTGTGATGAGTTTGTATTTGAATAACTTTAAACCTTTTAAAATTAAAATTTTTTTGTTAAACCTTTTCATACATTTTTAAAAATAAATTCCTGTTTTACAAGAGATAAATTTTTGGCTTTTAACTGTCAGTAATGGGAACGCCTTCTCTCAGTAAACGTCCCACCTCTTGTATACGCTATGCGGCACTGACAACAGTAAGAAACATTTTGAACACTTTTCATGTTTTAAAAATTCTATTTAATATTTACTGAATGTTTTTCGGTGAAATTTTGATGTTTATGACCTTTATTCCTGATTTTTTATTTCTATCTTTATTAGGACTTACTTAATAAATGCAAATAAGGTAGGACCTTATTCCTGATTTTTTATTTCTATTTTCATTAGTATTTACTTAATAAATGCAAATAGGGCAGGATTCATAATTTTCGTGAAAATGTATACATAATATTTTGATTAATAAAGATATTATTAAGAAAAAACTTTCAATTAAGGAAGGATTAGTATTTGTATATTTCAATATAAATTTATGGATTCAAGAAAAATATTGATCATAGTAGAAATATTCTGAATTAAAAAGTAGTGGAATAAAATATTCAAAAATTTACTAATTAAATAGTTAATTAATGGGAAAATATGAAATATTTTAATGATTCGATGTATGTAAAATTTCTCTTTTATAGTGGGATATCTTATTTTAAAACAAAATGTATTTAAATCTAATGGAAATACGAGATATTTTAGAATATTGTATCATAAACCTTAAAATACATTAAAGTAACGATATATCCATAGAAATAATGTTCATCCATGACTTCATTTCTAATTTTGAAAACGTGTTAGACAACTACATATTTAAACTAAATTTCGAGAAATGTAATGTCTTCGGTTGATTTTGAAAGTCATGATTGACATCAAAGAAAAATTTGTTAAAAATAAATTAAATATAAAATAAATAAAAAACTATTTTAAGTTTTAAAAATAGCTTTGAGCACTTTTAAAGACAGACAGAAAAAGAAATAAGAAATTCTGTACCAAATCAGCTGGGTGTAGCTCTAATTTATATGCGCAATCTTGTTTACAGTTAAAAAAAACCAGACACACAGATCTTTCTCTTTATTAATATGAGTACAGAATTTCAAAACATCAAATATTTTACGTTTCTTTAGAAAAGACAACGAGAGATATTTTAGTGAAAATCTAAAAACTTATTTTTATCGTACATAAGGATTAATTCAAAACTAATTCGAATTTTGAAATAATAAATATAAAAAAATTTGAAGAGTTCTAGAATGAAATGCATATTAAAATATGAAGTTTAAACAACTTTGCATATTAAAGCCGTTCTTAATTAGTATCACTTATTTTAAATATCGTATGATGCCATTTATAAAAAAAAAAACTTCATGAAAAGAAATATTTCGCATAACACGTACACTATGTAAACTGAACCTTTGTGGTAGATAAAACAAATTGTTAGAATTTTAGTCTATGTACCTGCCGGAAAACCAGACATCTTGCAATGTTTGAAACCTGATAAAATATAAATCCAAATACCAAATTTATAAATAAAAGATATCTGAAAATTTAAATTTATAGGATAGACATTTAGACTGAAGAGGAACAAATTTTCAATCTTAAATTGCCAAAGGAAAGATTTAAGATGAATGTTTCAGTGATCGACGTAACTAGAACTGTATTAGGAATAATAACACATTCGTTCCAATCTATATTCTTTCTATCTATATAAGATATTAAGTTCAATGTCGATGGCAGTATTAACAGCGGTTTTGATGCTTCATCAAGGAGTAATTGCTTAACAAGTGTTACAGAGCTAAAGTAGCATAAAATATTAGAAAACCGCATGGAAAAGTTGGTTCAACTATTAAATGTATGCTTCTACTACATTCATCACCAAATGACCAATTGCCTAAATTAAAACATTCTACAGCCAGAATTAATGTTGACATTGATTCCTAAACTTCTCGTCAAAGTCTTGAAGAAAAGTTTCGGCTTACAATGTAGTCTGTATGCATTTTATACGCCAGAGTTCTTTAAAAAGAATGCTAGATTTGTAATTTCATGAATGTAGCCTCACATTAGAGTTATTACTCCTTAATGTAGTCTGTTTTATATTTATTACAAATATTTAACTCTGTGTGCTGAGAATTATTTCAGTCAATTTTCGATAAGATTTTTCAAAGACGTAGATCCTAATAAATTATCTTCATACTTTAATATTTGACATTATTGCTCTATGGTATGAGACACAAGTTACTTCATTTAATTGATAGCACATCTTCTATAACATTTTAAGTTCTGTGGCTGATGAGTTTTTTTGCAAGTTTTATATCACGAACATGTTTCGCCTCATAAAAGTGTTCAGATTAAAGTTTGTTATACTTATAGTTGTATTGTCGTACCGGAAAGATGATATCGAAATAAAAAAAGTTAAGCATCTTCTAGTTCTAACTTTTATATGATAGCCAGTAAAAGACCTCCACCGATCTGTGCTCGGAAAGCCTTCCAGTTTGAAAAGCAAGAAATATAACTTCATAGAATATATTAAGGTAAACTTTGAGACCCTACTGCCATACATATACGTCATGTTTCCATAATTGGTCGATCTTGAAAGCAATGGTCTTTCTACACGAAGTCCAATCAAACCTGGACTTACTGCTTTATCTGAAAGGCTACAAATACCCATGCCAGCAGCGAATTTGAACTCACAAATTTCGTCTAGGAACTATATTTCTTAGATGAAGGATTAATTTCAGAATTGACAGAAGTGTAAAATATAATAATTTACTTTAAACCATGAATTTTGATTCTCGTTTCCGGCTGTATAGAAAGAAAATTAGAGATAAAATCAGGACAGAGGAAAAATAAATTTACTTTTAAACCTCATCTAAAATAGGCGAGTTCCCCGGCCAGAATCGAGAAATTAATCCCAAATTTAAAATTTGGTTTAAAAAGTCGCGCTTTTAATCGTCGACTGTGCCAAAGAGAATAAGCCATAATTACTAGCTGACCTAACATGTTTAACCTGTCAAACCTGGCATATATCCTCACCGAACTCAGCGCTAGATTTTTAAACATTTTTAATGCATTATACTGAATATTTTTAAAAATTTGGCTGGAATTAATAACAGTATCAACATTCCTAATGATTACCACTTATAATCTTAGACCAAAATTGGTGTTCGACAGAAAGGAAAATATTTGAAATCTTATTTTGAAAATCAATAGGAACTAAATGAAACAGTTGCAAAAGAACCAGTTATCCGAGAGATCGGAAAACTTATGAAATTACGAGACAAACTCATAAAAGAAACTAAGTCAGTCTAAACAAACCGAATAAATTGTTTTAACCCATTAATACCAGTCATTTCTGCCAAATATATTTAAAATGTTCATGAGTGTATAACTTAAAATGAAATGCATATTAAAATATGAAGTTTAAACAACTTTGCATATTAAAGCCGTTCTTAATTAGTATCACTTATTTTAAATATAGTATGATGCCATTTATAAAAAAAAAAAACTTCATGAAAAGAAATATTTGGCATAACACGTACACTATGTAAACTGAACCTTTGTGGTAGATAAAACAAATTGTTAGAATTTTAGTCTATGTACCTGCCGGAAAACCAGACATCTTGCAATGTTTGAAACCTGATAAAATATAAATCCAAATAACAAATTTATAAATAAAAGATATCTGAAAATTTAAATTTATAGGATAGACATTTAGACTGAAGAGGAACAAATTTTCAATCTTAAATTGCCAAAGGAAAGATTTAAGATGAATGTTTCAGTGATCGACGTAACTAGAACTGTATTAGGAATAATAACACATTCGTTCCAATCTATATTCTTTCTATCTATATAAGATATTAAGTTCAATGTCGATGGCAGTATTAACAGCGGTTTTGATGCTTCATCAAGGAGTAATTGCTTAACAAGTGTTACAGAGCTAAAGTAGCATAAAATATTAGAAAACCGCATGGAAAAGTTGGTTCAACTATTAAATGTATGCTTCTACTACATTCATCACCAAATGACCAATTGCCTAAATTAAAACATTCTACAGCCAGAATTAATGTTGACATTGATTCCTAAACTTAAAAAAAAAAAAAAAAAAAAAACCAAGTCCGTGATGAGTCCAATACATTATGCAATAAATGGGTAAATTGAGAGGAATGGAATAAATAAAAATGGAGTTTATGTATAGTAATAAATAAAATGTTTGAATTTTAATGCTACGGTCGACTGTTCTGCTAAACGCTGGCTAACAAGACTGGGACCTGCGGCTCCGAACACCTAATCAGTAGAGAGTTTCACTTAAAACACTAAACACTTAAAATCATTAAATTTAATTACGTTACTACCGATAAATTTACAAGTAGTGAATTTATTGATATTTAAAATATTTTGAAAGACTTTAAATTGCTTAAAGTTCAGATATAATATAATTCTTAACTATATATCTAATTTTTTTATTGAATAAACTTGAAAATTCTTAAGTCCTGAAAATCTAAATAGCGCTAAACTCAAGATGTAAATTATAAGAATTATATTCATTCAAATACAAAACAAGTTTTTAACTTCATCAGCCACTTAAAGCTATTTAATCTTATTGACAATATTTTTCCGAAGTTCTCAAGCCACATAGTTACCAATAAGATTAACGACACATTCTCCATTAGAAACAAGTCACTTTATCAATGTTAATGAAATGACTAACGAATAGATGTAATGATATAAAAGTAATGTTTATGAATGTTTTGAAATAGTTAGCAAGGGTAATCAAGTTCACGGTGTTTCACATTCATTGTCATTTAGTCCACTTCTTGGACTTCTATTTCCCGAACTTCTTGGATTTCAAGTAATTTCTAATAAACTGAAAGTGAAAATGTTTTTAAAATACTGTCATTTCTGTTTTCTTGATAACACGTCAGCCGTATCAGAAATCCAAAAGTTAGTTTCATTTTTTATGCCGAAGTTTCCTTGTTTTTTCGAGCTTGGATTTCAAAGTATACGTTGTCTGGCACGCCCATACATCCAGAACTGAGGAACACCGGCACTTACGTTGAAGCTTAAAGTCAAACAGAAGCTTGTTAATGTTTAAACTTCGTATTACACTTACTAACACAAGCTTTGGGGTAAAGGCTAAAATTCGCTCATCTACGGAATCAGTACTGGAATATGAACACCCGAGATGAGACCCATTAATGAGATTCTCTTAATAGAACATATTCGGAATATCCACAGGAGATTCACCAATACTTGCTTTCAAAAAAGTTCTTTACATCGGTATACCTATAAAATAGGATTAAAATTTAAATATTTTACCAGTAGCTAATTGCTAATTTTCATCAAAAAGCATCTATAGCTTACAAAGTTACAGTTAAAAATGAATTCTTTTATTACATTGTGGCAGCAGCGCGTATGCAGATTTTGCTGCCGACAGCACGCACGTCAGAAACTCCGCCTCCGGTACGTGGCAGAGAAAACGTATAAATAGTCCGCTGGACAATTCATTCAGAGGCCCCAAACTCAAGCAACCATTGCCATTCCCTCTTATTCTCTTCTCCCAGCCATAGCCAATACAATTCAATAGTGTTTTGCCCAAATTCATATGTATCACAGAACTAGAGGGCTAGGCCCAGGAAGTTCTGTGCCGATCCATCCTGTGATCATTCAGAGGAGAGCAGTTCCAGCCAGCCGACCTCAGCAGCGCCCGCTCCAGCCACGGCCTCGCCTTGTTTTCCCCGTGCTTCCTGCAGGGATCTTCTGATACAATTTACTTTTGTTCCAGCCAGCTTGCTGATGGTTATTTTTGTAAGATTTTTCCGGTGACTATTTAACTTGTTTCTAAGTTCTTAATAAATACCTTAAGGTTTTACTGATAGTTAATTCTTTTCACACACCTACCGAAGACACTTTATGTGTCCCTTCAACATCAAGTTTCATTCAAGACTTTTGACAAGTGTTTAAATTTTTGTTATACTGCACATTAATAGTTATAGAATAAATTAAAATTGGAGATTTAAATATGAATTGTATGTAGTAAAGTACTTAGTCACCAGGTAGTAGAAAAAATTGCAAGTAAAGTATATATAAGTTATGAAAAACGTCCTTATTTATGGAAATGAATATGCATCTAGGGAAATGCATTACTTGAGAGGTTTTGGTGTATCACTAGAATTTAACCCATTGTGCTCTAAACTAGTTTTTACTATTCCCAAAACTCTAGTTTAAATGTTAGAGTTGTGTCAATTCACTGACATTTCAAGTTAAAGTGAAAGAAATTTTTAGTTAAATAGAAGTAATATAAAGTGTCGAGCCGAACTCTAGGTTGTATTCGTTGAAAAAAATTAAAATTGTTAAACACTTAATTTATAACGACCCCAATATTTAGGTTAAAAAGAAAACGATTATACTATTACTCCAAATTTATATTTCAGTGCTGTAAAAATCAATGTTTAATTGAAATAGTTTAAACTATGGAAATGGTAGTCTAAAATAACAGTTTAAGATTTTGAACTAAGTGATTGAAAAGAGTAATTTTTCAAGTGTCTTGAGTGTTTAAGATTTTCAATACTAGAATTAGCTACCAGTCCTCCCCCCAGCTGCGTTTTAAAATTTATTTCTATCGCCAAAAACTAAGGAATGCTTCACATTCCTGTTTGAATCTTTAAAATTTCACGAGCAAAGCAGTACATTACGAAAACTAAAAGGAACTTGTTAAGCATGATTTTATTTGCTAACAAAATTAGTGAAACGTCTTACCTTTAAGATAGGAGATCCGGGATGTCCTGAGAACTTTAAGGTCTACTTTAACATAGGATGCCTGTCGTGTTATCAAAAGTAATTGTGCCCACGAGCACAAAGAAACAGATGTCTTGGTCAATATCCGTGAATATTCGTCCTGGGTATCCAAATCTCGTTTCGGTAGTGTTTTCATAAACTCAAAAATGTCAAAACAAAAACAGTCTCCTGGATGAATTTCTTTAAATATCCCTATGTAGTTTCCCAAAAAAAATCCATGTTCTTAGAAACGAAGACACCACATTCCCAAGGAAAATATAAATATTCATGAATTGAATACACAGGGTGGACAAGGCCTTGTACACCAGTAGATTCCAGGCACCTTTGCTTGTAGTCGGACTCCATTTTTGGTTTTAGGACAAGACCGTCCTCCATTGCGTTCACCCATCGAAGCCTGGATCTCTTCCTTCCTGAACTGTTTGGTCTAGCCAAAATATTTATCTATGCGTTTTTAAAATGGCAGTTCTTTTTAAAGTCATGAGGAAAAGTTTTCGGCTTATTATGGTCTGTATACAATTTAAAAGGAAGAGAGTTCTTTACAAAATGATACATTTGTAACTGGATGAATGTAGTCTCTTAGATTTGTTACTCATTAATGCAACCTCATGTTTCAGATTTAATACAGAATATTTCATTAAGTTCACTGAGGATTATTTAAGGAATTTTCGATAATATTTTTTAAACACGAAGATCCTACAAAATTATCTTGAAGCTTTAATATTTAACAGTATTCCTCTGTTGTATCGGATACAAGTAACTTCATTTAATTGGTAGAACAAGTCTTCTATAACATTTTAATTTTTGTGGCTCATGAGTTTTTTTGCAGGTTTTATATCAAGAACATTTTTGGCCTCTTTAAAAGTGTACAGAGTAGAGTTTATGTTGTACTTAAAGGAGTATTATTTTCACACCGGAGAGAGGATATCGAAATAAAACATTGAGTTTTACGCAAATTATAGTTCTAACATTCAGATTATATATCACTAATAAAGATCCACAGATCTGTGTTCGGAAAACTTTCCATTCTAAAAAGTTAAAAATTTATATATGTAGTAGAGGGCTCAAAGTATAACCTAATATCTTCTGCCATATATCTATGTTATTTTTCCATAGTTGGTCGATTTGGAATGCACTGACCTTTTTTTTTTTCTACATGGGGTTTAATCAGACCAAGAACTACTACTTAAAGTCTAATCTGAAAGCCTACAAATATCCATGCCATCAGTGGGATTTGAACCCACGAACTTTGTCTAGAAACTATATTTCTTAGATGAAGGATTAATGTCAAGTTTGACAGTAGTTTAAAATATATTTAATCATTTACCTTTTTCTATGAATTTTGATTCTCGTTTCCAGCTGTATAGAAAGAAAATTAGAGAAAAAAGTAGGACAGATGAAAAATAAATTTACTGTTACTCCCAACTAAAATAGGTAAGTTCCCCTGCCAGAATCGAGAAATTTTATCCTAATTTTAAAAATTTCGAATCAAATCGTGCTTTTGCGCGCAGACTATGCCAAAGAGAATATGCTGCAATTGCTAGCTGACCTAACATATTTAACCTGACAAACCTGACATATTTCCTCACCCAAACTCAGTCTAGATTTTTAACATTTTTAATACATTATACCGAGTATTGTAAACAAAATTTGGCGGAATTAATAACACTCGTAACATTCCTAATTATCCCGTATTCCTATAATTTCTGGCCAAAAACTGTTCGACAGAAAGGAAAATATTTAAAACTGACTTATTTTGAAAAACAAGAGGAACAAAATAAACTGAAACAAAAGAACTAGTTATCCAAGAGGCTTGAAAGCTTAATTTTTATATAAAAACAGGAAAAATTTAAAAACTATAGCTGGAATGGTTCCAGCAATGTTGCATATAACTTCAGCACGCTGCAAAGTATATGTTGGAAGTATAAATAGCCCAGACTGCAATTCTCAATATTTAGCAAAAGATACAGTAAGCAAAGGTCAAATATCTTTGAAGAACGACAAAGATAATGGAGAAAATATAGAATATGGTACTGTTTCAAATAGCGAAGAAAAGTTTACAAATCTAAACATTTACAGATGAGCTACCACTTATATTCAGGAATCTACATAGTCGAATAAAGCTAGTGATGGAAATTTGAGATACTTTCGAGTACTAATTTTCAATATTAAAGGAAAGCTGTCCGGTAGAAAATTATCTTTCAAATGCTAACATTGATATGACAAAAGTGAGTGAAGATTGCTTTCCTCGTTAAAGCCGAGTAATACGAGGTCTTTAATACATGTATTCTACATGAATTAATTTTCAATTTAAACAAACTGAATAAACTATTAATCCATTAATACCACAGTCATTTTTGCCTAATATATACACTCGGGAATATTTCAAATAAAACTTTAAATGAACTGCATTTTAAAACATGAAGTTGAAAACAATTTGCATAGTATAGCCTATCATTAATAATCACTTATTTTACACACCATAGGATGACATTTATGAAAAAAAATCATGTAACGAGGTATTTGGTGCAACACATTCACATAGTATCGTAAACTGAAGCTTTGTGGTAGACATAATTGTCAGAATTTTAGTGGATGTATCTGCTGGAAAAGTAAACTTTGTGATGTTTGAAACCTTATAAATGCAATTCCAAGTGACAAATTTATAGATACAAGATATCTGAAAAGTAGTATATTGTTTATAGGATTGACATTCAGCCAGAAGAGGAAAAAATTCTCTCAAATTACCAAAGGAAAAATTTAAGATGAATGTTTCGGTGATTAATGTTAACGAGAACTATATTAGGAAAACAGCGCATTCGTTCCAATCTATATTCTTTCTATCTATAAAAAATAATTGAGTTCTCAAAAATTAATGTGTCCATGGCAGTAATAGCGGCTGTTTTGATGCTTCATCACTGAGCAATTGCTTAGCCTTTGTTAGAGGTAAAATAGCATAATATATTAGATTAGAAAACAGCATGGAAAAGTTGGCTCAGTGTTTAAATGAATGCTTCTACTAGATCAATCACCAAATAACAAATTGCCTAAATTAAAACTCAAAACATTCTAACGACAGAATTAATGTTGATATTTAATCCAAAACTAAAACACTCAGTCAGTGATGAGTTCAACACATTAGTATGCAATAAACGGGTAAATTGAGAGGAATGGAGTACTTAAATATGAAGTTTGTGCATAGTAATATATAAAATATTTGAATTTGAATGCAACGGTCGACTGCTCTGCTAAACGCTGTCTAACAAGACCGGGATCTGCGGCTCCGAACATCTATATCAGTAGAGAGTTTCAATTAAAATTCTAATCATAAATGACTAATTATGCTACTACTGATAAATTTACAAGTGAATTTATTGATTTTTAATATATTTTAGAAGATTTTAAATAAGTTCAATATAATTCTTAATTTTATATATATAATTTCTTTACTGAATTATACTTTCAAAATTCTTAAATCCTGAAGAATCTAAAGATTTATTTCGTATTTGGATGTATATAATTTTTAAAACTTACGTCTTGAGTTTAAAGCTATTAACTTCATCAGCCACTTCAGCAAGTCCAATATTTAGTTATTTTTTCTCACAAGTTCTCAAGCCACTTAGTTTACAGTAAGTTTAACGACACATTCTTCCCAGAAACAATCACAAAGAATGTTGTGAACTAGTTAGCAAGGGCACTCAATTCCACGAATTTTCATTCACAGTCCTTTAGTCCACTTCTTATTAGACTTCTATTTCCTAGAACTTATTGATTTCCTTAGAGATTTCCTATTGATTTCCCTACTAGATCCAGAAGAAGGGAACACTGCCACTCACCTTAAATTACACAGACTTAAAATTAAACACAGACTTGTTAGTGTTTAAATTTTCTATGGCATTTAGTAACACTAGCTACCTTGACAAGTACATACGCATTATATGTAAAGACTAAAATCCCCACATCTACGACATGAGTACTGGAATTTGAACCATCCGAGCTGATATCCACAGATTAGTACTCTGTGTTGAGACCGAACAAGGTGAAAGTTATCTTGGGCATGTGCGAATGCAGAAAATTTGTATTCCTGCAGTTGCCAAATTGAATCTGGGAAATAGGCGGATCGAATGCACAGCACAATAACTGTGAATTATAAAATTCTTTATTTAAATTGGCATGTACCAGTCCGTTTTTTGCTGTTCACAATTTTTTATGTTCTTAATAAGTCATAAAACAATTATAATACTTAAAACAGCTTTACATCGTGTGAAATGATTTTATGGTTCAAGAATACATATTTTTATTGCTAGAGGCAAATGCTATCGCAACGGATCAGAACAAGGAACTGAAAACAAATGCTTCTATAAATAAACTTTAATGCTGAAAACACCTGTTAGCACCTGTCTCACCAAAGTCATTTAACGGCTATCCGCGATTAATCTCTATTTAAACGGAGAATTGCGTCTTACCATTAGTTGACGCCATGGGTTAATCGTGGTTAACGTTAAACGACTTGGTGAGACCGACCGTTAAAATGCTTTAAG
The DNA here is from genome assembly GCA_032207245.1 of Pardosa pseudoannulata. Taxonomy (NCBI): domain Eukaryota; kingdom Metazoa; phylum Arthropoda; class Arachnida; order Araneae; family Lycosidae; genus Pardosa; species Pardosa pseudoannulata. The sequence continues at coordinate 16,789 of JAGEOH010000098.1, forward strand.
AATCTGATTGCAGAGAACAAAATTAGTACGATTGCTTAGTCAGTACAAGGCCTGTCTCACCATAAACGTTTAATGACTAACCGCGATTATTCTCTGTTTAAACGGAAAACTGCAGCCCACCATTGGTTAACGCCATAGGTTAATCGTGGTTAACCATCAAACGACTTTGGTGAGACCGGCCCTTACTGTTGTGCGTCTTAACTTTTATTTTAATAAATACCAAAAGTAATTTTGTAAAGTGTATTTTTACAAACCGATACACAGTTTTGTGACAAAGAATACAAAGCAATCTAGAAGAATGTAAAATGTTAAATCTCATATTAGCATAATTTTTAAAAATTCCATTCAACTAAAAATGTTAAAAATTAAATATGCCACAAAGAAAAATGTGAGGAGAAAATACATTACCAGATTTAAATATTTCAATGCAGCATTTTGAATGAAGGATTATTAAAAATCAAAATTTTATGAGGGAATATTATATATATAATATATATATATATATAATATATATATATATATATATATATATATATATATATATATATGTGTGTGTGTGTGTGTGTGTGTGTGTGTGTGTGAGTATATCGCAATATGTGCATGCCCGAAGACGGCCATATATCTAGGGCAGTCGACAGAATACCTACCATGCATACACATTGATGGAGGTCTATTAAATACTATCTTATACTCCGGAATATGGGAATGTTATTTACGTTATTGAATTATCTCTCTCTCTCTGTGTATATATATATATATATATATATATATATATATGTGTGTGTGTGTGTGTGTGTGTGTGTGTGTGAGTATATCGCAATATGTGCATGCCCGAAGACGGCCATATATCTAGGGCAGTCGACAGAATACCTACCATGCATACACATTGATGGAGGTCTATTAAATACTATCTTATACTCCGGAATATGGGAATGTTATTTACGTTATTGAATTATCTCTCTCTCTCTCTCTGTATATATATATATATATATATATATATATATATAATATATATATATATATATATATGGTTCGGAAATTAGCCTGTAATGATAAGTTCAGTACTAAAGTTTAAAACAATTAAGGACCAGTCTTACCAAAGTCGTTTAACTGCTAACCGCGATTAATCTCTGTTTAAAAGGAGGATTGCGTCCCAATATTGGTTGGTTCCATGAGTTAATCGCGCTTAGCCGTTGAACAACTTTGGTGAGACCGGCCCTAAGGGGCTCACCTGGACGTTGCGAGTCCGTTCGAACGTTCGTTGTGACATAAATTTGATGTCAGCTGGATCGTTTGTTTGCATAATGTCAACAAGCTGAAGTCAAAGTTACGTCACAACGAAGGTTCGAACCGAAAGGAGCTTCTGCGCAGTGAATCGGTACCCAGCTATCTGCGCATGCTCACGGACTTTGACTTATTTCTATGCTGTTTAGCTCAAGTTCAGGTTTATAATAGTCGGCAAACTATCGCTGACATTGGCGCATTTTTAATTATTTTACTTTTGAGAAAGTTAGATAAAGGTTGTTATATTGTTATCTTAATCGCTCAAGTTGGCCAAGAATAATTCAATACAAAGCATGTTTAGCAAATATAAAAACAAGACTTAATTTGATAAGAACTTAATAATTTTACAATTGGCAATCTTGTAATTTAAATTTTTACAATTGTGCATAAGATAATTTTTAATATTTTCTCACTGAAATTTGTATTGTTCATCCCATTTCTAATACACAAAAATATAATTAAAAACTGCCAGTAGCATTGCTTTAATCTTACACATATTTTATAGTCTTACACATAAACATTTTGGCTTGACACATGGTTTGAAAATTAATTCTTATTTAATACAAACTCATTTTTCATCTCTTTACACAAACTTTTGTTGAAACCAATTGGGAAAGTATCTAAATCTTATTCCTTAATTTAGCATGCTTAGATTTAATTTATTTTTAAATTTAACATTATATACATTGTGTCAATATTTTACTGTATTCAAAAAATATATTTCAATCATCATGATCTTTGTTTTGCTTTCAATTTATTTAAGAGCGACTTATTAGCTAGAAATTGAATTCGGTAAATTTGCATAATGTTATGCACACTTGACAGAGGAACTTATACTACAATTTAAATGCCATAGGAACTACACAAGAGTTCATCTTGTCATAAGATATAATTAAGTTAAAAATTATGAAATTATTTTTGTGGTTTTGAACAGTTGTGGAAAACAAATGTCCAACTTTTGATATATTTTCTTTGTCTTTATTGAATGAAGCAACTCTGTTAATGTATATTTACCTTTTTTTAACTTTTGCGAATGTAAATACTAATCAATATTTCTATTTACCACATATTTTACTTGTGACTTTTTCTATTGTATTATTCATTCTTTACATATTAACGTTACTTATTTCGTATTATGTAAAACAGTTTCAAATATTTGTTGAATGCTTTTTAATGATTACAAAATTTTAAGTTAGATGATTTTTTTTTTTAATATCTGATATATGTCCAATTAGAAAATTTTCAAGAAATCATAATAGTTTATACAAATATGAGATTGGCAAAAATAATTATGCTGACAATTTAACAAATTATCCACAGTCATAATTTTTTTCTTTTCTGTAGTCTTACATATTTTACAATTGGTTTTCAGTTCAGCAGTTTAAATTAGCTCTCCTCTATGATACTTTGTTGTAAAAATCCAAAAAAGGGAAATTGAATTGATAGTAAATTTTTAATTAATATGGTTCACATTTCAAAGTTGACAAAATAAAAAATAGCGAAATAATATAAAATAATAAATGTGTGAACACTGCTGTGAATTTTTATAGCCAAAAAAAACACCCAAATAAATACTGCTTATATTCTTTATAGCAGTATTTATCAAGTATTCATGTAGCTTTTCCATTGTCAAAACATTTTTGGCATTAAAATAACTAAAATAATATCTTCACAAAATACAATTTTGAATTATTTCAGAAATAAATTTGGCCAACATATATCTTGACTATTAGAAATATATAATATAAATATTTTACAAGGAAAAAAATACTTCATGAAAAAGGAAACAGTGAATTTTCCAGAATAAAGTTCAGTAAAATGAGAAACTAACTGAAAAAGAGCAAAGATATAAAAAAGTACGATAATAAATTGCTGATAGATTAATAATACAGCCTTCACTAAACTTTGTTCAGAATAATACTTATCTATAAAACAGACCAACTACAAAGAAATTCAGAGTTGAATTTGATAATACTTTTCAGTATACAGCCTTACAGTTAAACAGTTTACAAATCATAAATCCTATTATAATAATTTATATTTCCCATATTAATTGAATTAGTTTCATTTAGCTCTTTTTTTTTTTTTACACAAAAAGATTTAGTCATGTGAAAATATAAGAAATAAAATATTATTAATATTGTCATATGTATAAATAATATATATATATATATTTCATTGAAGCAAATATTGAAAATATTTTATCCCATTCACTACTTGGGTAACCTTTCAAAATAATGCTAAAATAATATTACAGATACAATTTTATACCACTGAAAAGAGAAAAATGATTTCTGGCATTTTTCTTTTATAAATTAATATATTTCTCAGAATTATTTTCACACAAATTATCTTCACCATCTTCTAATCTTTGAAAGTTATACACACAGAAGCTTATAGGTAGTGAATAAAACTAGAATTTTTACTTACAATATTTTCAAAGCTATGAATTTTAATTTTTTAATGATATACTTGAGAAAATAAATTAGAAAAGTTCATAATTTATAATGACAATTTTGGAATAAGATACTGTTGGTTTGTTAAACTACATTTCAGCCATTTTGAATACATTATATAAACAAAATGTATCAGGTTTGCAAGATTAAACTTTTTACTTTCATAATTACATTGAACTTACAAATTTGTAAATAATATTAAAATTTTACTTTTAAGAGGTAAAACTAAATGGTATTCAAGACTTAGATTTTAGATTTATATTATATTAAGTACTCCCTACATTAAGTTGTAAAACTTTACAGAAATCTAAGGAAAAACAGCTGAGAACCTTGGAATAAATTACATCAAAACAACTGCGTACATTATTAATAAAGAGATTATTATTATATAGTTATCTCATAACTCTATTATTATTATTATTATATAGTTACATCATATTACATAGTTATGCCATATATTATATAGTTATTATATAGTTATAACATAGAGATAACATCCACAATCTCAAATAACAGGAAATTAAAGAATAACACCATACATACAATGAGGAATTTGCACATGTGGGGGATTCGAACAACTTAGTGTTTTTCTGATAATTTCACTCATAGATTCCAAAAATGTTCTCAAAAATGTAAAAAACTGGGTCCATCATTTAAAAAATTAATTTTAAAGTTGAGCTAAAATCACGTGACATCAAAACGCTCCGTGATTGGTTGTGATGTCATCGTTCATGCAAACCAATATTTTTGTATTGCTTTTAAGCGCGCACTATTTTCCGATTTTGTTTTCGCAAGTTCCTAAAATTTTCTAGCTATCAAAATTTATTTTTATTTAAACCTGAAGGTTTATTTTATCGATCTAGATAGCTTAGTTATCTCAATTTGTCATAAATGTCTCTTCTACCTGGATTTACCAAAGCACAATCAGACAACTTCCCGAAAATGTTTTCTTTCTTGGCAAAAAACCCGGATTTAATGGGAGCAGAAATACGAGGAATTAAAACCCAAAGGTATATAAAATCATTTATATTTTTTTCCAATTTTACTTAACATGTATTAATACTTTATTCATGCTAAACACAGCTCTTTTGTTTGTAAACCCAAACAAGTCAAATAAATATACATATATGATATACACACACATTTGTAGTAGCATCGTTTTTTATAAATAGAGACGGGTGTAATATTAAAATAAAAATTAGAGGAGGTATTTATTGTGAGACCGGTCTCATTAGCCTTCGTGTTGCAAAAAGTAGACCGTAGTACTCCAAAACCAAACCAACTACTTATCTGAAATTCTTGGGACCAGAAGTAGCATTCAGTCAGTTTCTCAAAACTCTAAGACAAATAACAGGAAACAGCACATTTATTCCGCCTTTTTAGCATGAATTTATAAAAAACTGACAGTTGTTAAAAGATTTTATCATATTCTGCCTTTCAATCTGATCTATAAATAAAGTAATTAATAAAACTTTAGATAAATCTGCTGATCTCATCGACAAAACTTAGAAATCCGACATTTAATCATCAGCTACATAAACACACAATTAATGGCGACAGTTTGGCTACTAATTTGACGTTGCCAATATGGTTACTATTTTGATTAAGTTTGGCATTTGCTGTGCCAAGCGTATCAAGGGTTGCCACAGCATCTTTCGGTGAATCGGTACCCAAATATATTTTTAAAGTCCATGCGCATGCGCATTAGAGCACAACAGGTAGAAAACGGCATAAAAATAAGTCCGCGACATGCACACATAGCTGGGTACCGATTCACTGTGCAGAAGCTCCTCTATAGACGCGCTTTAGGAGGAGAAAAAAATAGTACACAGTAGCAAGCGCATGCGCGTTGGACAGTTATGTAAGTGCTATACAGTGTTTCGTCACAAGTGACGTATGGAAGAGTTCAAGCAGTTCTCGTCGGAACAGACATATTTATCTTGAAATGATAATCAACTTTAAATTCTTAAGTTCCATAACTTTCTAAACTATTTCAAAAAGTTCGATCATTACTTAGTTCAGATTTCTACACCACACGTCCCGGCAGGGATGCCATGTGAAATAATTTAACTATTTCGGTTCGAAAATAAACAAGGTAAAGTTCACTTACCTTGATTTCGGGGTTCTGGGACGCATGGTGGTCTAAAACAAACTCATCACGACGGGGAAAAAAATCATACGATCTTTTAAAAACACACAGAACATTTATTTTACACCTAACAGCTACATAGTTTACATAAACAAAATTGCGCGGGCGGAAATTCGCTACATTGATAGACGGCGCTGAGTCACTGTTGCCAAAACTTACAATAAAATTCAATATGCAAGAGTTCGAGAGGCCGTTCGCGACACCAACTCTGCCTGTCAGCTACTCCGTTGTTGAACAGATCCGACAGCTACAAAAATTGTCGTGAATCTACAAGTATGTAAAACTCTATACCAAATTATTTCCTACAGGTATCTATAAGTGCAGTGCCAAATATGTTAAAGTTTAAAACATGAATTTAAAAATAGGATTCCGTTTATGCTGTATGGAAGAACTAAGAAATATTTTTTTAATGTTAAGCTTCTATAGAGGTGAAATGAGATTTGAAGTGATAAAGTTGTTATTCTTAGACTTTAGGCCTTTACATTGAAATATTATCTTCTTTAATTTATAGTCAAAAGATTCTATTAGTGTCAAAAACAACAAATTAGGTTGTAAAAATGTTTTAGAATAAAAAATTATATTGTGGTTCAGAAAATATACAACTTTCTACACAGTTGTCTTCATTCTTAATTCTTTGCATCAGAAGTAATAAAATACAACTCAAAAGGCAATGCAAACTAACAGTTTTTAAACAGTTTAAAAACTTTAAATATGCTGGGTTTCGTATACAGTTCTTTAACTTTGTGTTTCAACACCTACAATATTTTTTAATAGTCTAAAGCTGCCAAATCTTATTAATGGCACCAGACTGCAATTTCAGCGCTATATAATGTAAACTTTTATGTCTTTTTTAAATGCACAATTTCATTGCACATGAAATTGGGTTGGAATAAATCTGCTTAAAAATTTAATATAACCATTTACTTTATTTTTTATAAAATCTGTTACCATTGGAATGTCAAGTGTCATCTAAGAACAGAACAGCCTATGTTGCTTATACTTTGCTTTATGAGTTTTATAATTTAGAGGTGAAAGAAGAATACCTAAAATTTGTGCTAATTTTGCTTCATAATACACATGAAACAAAACACAAGCATCTAACTATTGCACATATAATAATTGTAAAATCTAAGAATTTCCAGTATATTTATGTATAGATATAATGAAACTAGAAATGTATAGTAAATTTTTAAGAGCAATATTAAAGAAGGGACAGAGGCCTCTATCAAAAGTATTTGCCTAAAATGTAGGAAGAAGAATTTTATAAATACTGAGAAACTAGTTATGAAAAAAATATATGGATTTTGATTGCACCCACAGATTAAATAGACTAATTCTTTAAAAAGTCAGAATAAATTTTTGATACTTTAGCATAAAATCATTTTATCTAGTTACTGGAGCAATTAGAAACTTTTCATTTCCATTTTTTAAAATTTTATTTTTAATATTATCGGGAACACTTCTAACTAAATCTTTTTTCATTTTTATTTAATTTTACCAACTGTTGTTAGTATATTAAAAACATTATTTTAGATTGAGTCAGAAAATATGACAGAAATGTCTCAGCTTCATCAAAAATATGAAGACCTACAAAAAGAAAGCACAGAAATAATGCACACGTTATCTGCCAATTTGGAAGCTAGTGAAAGACAATGTCAAAAATTATTAGAATCTGGTTAGTATATTGAAATAGTTTTTAAAGTTTTATTTTTTTATAAATAGGCATATTTTAATTATAAGAAATTTACTATATTTCTTATTTACTGTTATTTTTATTTTTCTATTTTGGTTGTATTGGCAATTTTCCAATTAGGATAAAATTGAGATAGAATAAAATTTTAAGAGATGAATAGAGTTATTTTTTTAATTCAGCTTTCTATTTAAAATTGTAAATTATGTTCATAATTAATCATTGTACTTTTAAAAGCGTAAAAATACAATGTCTCGATTAGAGTTTTCTTAGAACACATTAGTTTGATAATTTTTTTATTAATATAATTCTTGCAATTCTAACATGAATAGCTTTTTCTTAAAAATTGAAATCACCGACTACTTAAGCATTTCTATTGCCAGTATAGTAAAATAATTCCCATTTCAAAAGCTTATGAGTATTATAGTTTCAGAATTGAGGCAAAATATAAATAATTTACTGCAATTTTTCTGAAATATTGCCATTAGTGAAGATTTATTTAAAATGTTGCATTTTTGTTCAGTTACTTCATATCTCTTCTGTGTGCTATATTTTGAAGATCTTTTGTCTTGTATGTGTGTACACACACACACACACACACCCACACACACACACATATATATATATATATATATATATATATATATATATATATACACACAGCTATCCATAGTTATCTCTTTAAAATTTGCATAAAATATAACAGACATTATCATTAAGCAACTTGCAGGCAATGATTCTATTTTCTTTTTTTCTCAACAATGCCTTACTTTATTCCTCATATAGAAGATGTTTTTATAACCTAAAGAAGGCATATGTTTAGTCTTTTTTTACAAAATTAAGCAATAAGGTCATATGAAATCTGAGATAACTATGATTTTCATGGAAAAATCATCAAAAACTAAAACCAGCAATATATTTTGTGATTATTATAGTCATAATATATATGTATATAATAGAGACAGTATGCATATGTATATACATTTGTACATTTTAGCATCCCATTTATTATTATTATCTATTCATTTCTTCTATCAGATACCATATCAGAACTTAGCCTTTTGAGGCTTCAAGTGCCACGTTTAGAAGAAAAAATAATCAAACTGGAGAAACTGAATTCATCTCTTAAGGTATATTTTAACTCTTAAAGTTTTCATTGTTTAAACACTTGATATTTTGAAAACTGTCTATATACTTACATATTTTAATAAAATTTAGTACCTGATATGAAGGGTACTGAAAATTATTCTTATGCCTTTTCCATTTTGATCTTTTTTCTTTTTTTCTGGGTTTATGTAATATATAAAAATCCTTCAAACTCCTCTTTTGTATTTCCATTTCCTGGATCTAAAAATGTTTTTATAAAATCATTGTTAAATACAAAAATATCTGCTATATATATTACTTTTACACTATTATTTGTACCGTGGAAAAGTATTAGACACTGGAGAAGAAAAGACACCAAAATCTTGTACTAAAGGACAGAAATTTTATTAACATCACATGTCAAGCCAATCTGACCACAAATGTCACAGAATTTCATAATTAAGCAGTCAGGACAGAAATTGTTAGGTAATAACTGGGAGTATGTGGAAACATGTGAAGAAGTTTTATTTAAGATAGTTACACAAGAAAAGCTAATTTGATTAATCAATTGTTTTGCAGCTTGAAGCTCCACAATAGGCTACTAGAAAGAGAGATTAGGAATTTTGGCAAAAGACCACTAAGAGTAGTATTTTTGGTTTAGAATCGCCAAAAAAATTACAGCAATGTATTTGGAAGTTAAAATTATGTTAAAATATCACTACTTATATATACATATATGCACACAGAGTAAATTAATTTTAAACTGCCAAATGAGAGAGCCCATTTGAAGCATAAAATACCATTGTAGCTATGTTCTATCTCTAACCTAATCTTTGCAAGCTATCGTGCAAAGAAGGGAAATACCAAAATTTGAAAAATCCTTATTATATTTTGAAATACATATTGCATTAGCACAAACTTTTAAAGATGAGAAAAATGTTTATAGATGACCCTTTTTTCATGCAGATATCTTCATTAAATAACAAGCTACAAGTATTGAAAGATAATGGAAATGCAAGTTGAATTGATGTTAGTATCTGTAATTTCTAATTCTCTGCTTTTCCAATATAGTGGGTGTTGTCTTAGGATTGTTCAAAGAGAGTCAAATGTATAACATGAAAAATAATTTTATCTACGCATTTAAATGATTTTATTAATTTTATTTATTACTATAAAACTGAAAAGGCGACTCGAAGTAAAATAAATATTTATATTTTTTCTCTTTAATGAAACTGAGTACTTTGTGGGGCATATTTTTTAAGTACCATTTTGTAAAAACACAAAATAGTATTTTTGGTTAATCAATTTTATTTTTATATGAAAGCCTGCACATTAACTTACACCAATATAAAGTCACTTGTATCATGGACTCAGCTTTTGAATTTCACCCTCACTGAAATCTACTACCTATCTACACATGGACTGAACATTTTGTTTTGTTCTAATCTAGTCAACATTTTCTGTTATCCAAGCCTGAGACAAATTTATGTTGTATAACAATTCCATAAAGGACACATTTTGAAACTTGATAAAATTTATTTACTAAAAATGAAATCGAAGTTTTCTCTCAAATATTTTCATCACTTATCTGCATTAAATCTTCATTAGTGACAGACTCACTTTATCCTCATTGTGCAGATTTGTGTGGCTATTATAGGTAATCAATGATTAGCTGTAGTCAATTTTGTAAGAAAACCTATAGATATTTATAAATGTTATTTATCAAATCAAGTTTACTTCTCTTTTTAGGTGTACATGCTATCACATAAAATGCCACACCCATTATGATTAACAAATTTAAATTTTATTTGGCAGAAATTTCTGCCAACAGCCTTCTAGTGTTTAATATAGTTTGCCAATTAACTTAAAAGAAAATAATTATTATTCAATGTATATATGAATTTATCTATTATTGTATATTCTAATGTAATCATTTATATACCTAGGAAAAGGCTGGAAATTTAAAAAAGAAACTAGAGGAAGTTTTACCTGCTGGCTCAGTACCATGTATAGAGCATGATAAAAAAGTTAAAAAGCTTCAAAATGAATTAATGGAACTTAAAGCAAAACTATATGTGAGTTATGCATTTGAAACATATCATTCATTATTTAAAGTATAACTTATGTTACTACATATATTTCTCTTATTTTCTGTAAATGGATAAAAGAATGGGGGTGTTAGTTCTTTACATTTAAAACTGTTTTTTGTTCATTTAAATTTTATCAAATCTGTTGCCACATAATTTTATTCAAAATTGAGTTATGGAAGAAAGAATAAATGTGTAATACATAAATTTTATTAATACGACAACCATATTAGTACTTGATACCTTGCTACAGGTTGTCTACCTTGATGAATGCAGGGTTTCAGTGGGTATTTTTTTAGCAAGCCAGGTATCGGGGTTCTACAGGGTGGGCCAAAATTCCATTACAATGACTCGTGAGCAGTGGTTCCAAGGCCCAAGACTACGACTGTTGCCTCTCAAAATTTCCTGCTCCTTCTTTAGGCTATCCATATACCATCTTGAAATGCAATGAGCAAAATTCATCAGGCTACAAGAATCGCCCTCTTTTTAGTCTGCATGGTTTGCACCACCTTCACTAACTCCGGCATGAAAAGAGGCCTGCTAGCATCCAGTAGTCTTTTAAATTCCTTCAATGACCACTACTCTGCTGTATTTGCTTGCCAGTGGTGCCTGCAGCACAATGGGCATACACGGGGCACATTGAAAGGGGTCGGTTGGGTGGGGTGCCCCAGTACTTACGATCTGCCCACCACCGATGAGACAAGCTTGGAGGGTCTCATGGCCATATGGACCCAGATTGTCTACCTTGATTGGTATAAAATATTCATGATACTTTGCTGGAGTATCCCCTCAATTTCGATTATCCTATGCCCATGTTGTTTAGTGGTTAGCATGTTGCATTTCCATCCAATGGGTTTTGCTTCAATTGCTGAGTAAGACTTGAATGCACTTGTATTGATTCCTTATACTGCATAATGTTAATTGCCTGAATTATTTTCCCATAATAAAATGGTCAGTAATCTCACAATATGGTACATGCAAATGTAAATATAGGTAAATACCTCTACATTGCAGAACAACACAAAAAAATTTTCCATTATCCTCTTCGGTAATTTTTATTCCTCTTTGTCATATACTAACCTTTTAGTAGGTCTTTTAGACCCACAAATTTAACCTGTACATTCTTTAAGTATACAGGGAAATATTTAATACACCTTCTAGGCTTGAACCAAGTACCCCCTTTATTCTAATCCAACACAGTTACCACTATGTCATCTCAGAATCAACTGTCATACCGTACAAAAGATTAACCAAAATTAGAGTAAAATAAAAAATTTTAGTTTGAATTTCTGATTCATTGCTAATTTTATTAAGTGTAACAGATAACCACAATATAACAGAATCTTATTCTTTTGTTGTAAAATATGGCTCAGTTGAAACATGTATATCCAAGTATTATTATACCTACACATATTTACATTATATTCTTACCTACTAATTAACATGTAGAGTCTTTATTCATAATATCTAAATCATTGTTAATAGTTCTTGATGACTTTTCAGAATTATTTTTTAAGCAGCAGTTTGTCATGAAACTTCACTTTTTTAATTGGAATTTTCAAAAATGTTTACAATTTTTCTTATGGAAACAGTTTTGTTTTGCAAAATAGTTTGTAATAAGAAAGCTTTGTCTATTATATTTTGAGTATAGCATAATAAATATAAAGAATAAATGTAAACATTTTACATTTCCCTACGATGTATTTACCAAACAGCGGATAACTCAGAGATACCAAAATCTAAGGATTATCTCCAATTGAATTTTACCCCATGATCATTTGTAAGTGGTATTTCCTAATTCTAGAATTACTTATTTGCTGTTTGTAGGTGCACTTAATGAATATATCCTAGTAGATGGTCACATATAAATACATTAAATGTTTGTATTTGCATTTTATGCTGGTAATCATGTTAAACTCCTGTTAAGTTAAATTTTACTACCATAGAAAGAGAAAGTTTAATTTATGCAGTAAAAAAATACTTTAATATTCTTTATATGTTTTTTTTTTTTTTAATTACAAACTATAAAATTGGAACTCCTATCAATGAAAGATCACTCATTCATAAAGTAGTTATTTTAAATTGCTTATTGTAGTGTTAAAAATATTAAAAAAAAAAAAAAAAAAAAAAAAAAAAAAAAAAAAAAAAGCTTCTCCCAAAATAGCATTTTATAATTGTTAGTACATGAAGAAGATGAGTTACATTTATAGCTATCAAAATATATAAACTTAAATATTGCGATGAACTGTTAGCAAAATATTAGAAAACAAATAATAATTGGAAAATCTTTACAGGAGTAAAGATTAAAATGACCTTAATTTATTGTTAATACAAGTAAAGTCAGATACATCAGTCATAAAGAAAATTAAGGAATACTAACATACCCATGCTTGTTGAAACCAAATTCCACATTTGTATAATTAATATTTTATATTGCAATCCCTTCATTAATAATTTATTTTTTAAAATGCGCCACCCATTTTAAATTTTAGTCAGTTTACATAAATAGTTGAATAAATTTCACAACTAACCATACATTAGTATACATTAGAATTCAAATCACAAAGCATAACAATACTTAAATCTGGTTTAACTTGTGTTGGTGAATGCAGCCATTAGAGGAGTGTAGTGTTTTAACTTTTAAACTCTTTTAGTATTTGATATCAAAAATAAAGCATTATAATTGTTTTTAAGATGTTACCGAACTATTGAATTCGTCCTCTGCAAATGAAGAGAAGCTTTATGAAGATAACAAAAATCGTAAAGCCATTATTTCTGAGATGGTGAAATCAAATGCCAGTGAAAACATAAATGCAGTAGAATCGTAAGTGCCCATGTTTGTAATGATAAATGTTAAGTTTTAATCTAAGTTTGATGAAATTTTGAACATTTGCGTTTTAAAAGAAGAGGAAGGTCACTCTCTAAATAAAATTTTGAAACCACCTTCAGGGAATTAAGATGTTGTCTATAAATTCATTTTTAATTGTTATTTATGAACCTTATAAATAGAAAATATATGAGGCAAAAAAGGTTTTTAATTTCAATTATTTTGATTAGTTCAATGAATATTTATCATTAAATGGTATAATAATTATTATTGAGTTTCTTTTTAAGCAGATTTAGAAATGTATATTTCGAAAAAAAAAGCTTAATGCTGCCATCTGATGCAAGCTGGAAGTGTTAAAAGCTTATGAAATCAAAATATTTATTCATATCTCTTTAAAAATCAGAAAATATTATTTAACACATGATTTCATGGTATAACCATTATGTGTCGAAGGGTTGATCAATATATAAAGTTATTTATAGAGCAGAGGTAATGCAAGAGCATTCCAAAATAGTTTTATTTAAATTTGCAGGTTTAACACATGAGGTTGCAGTGTGGTGTGAAATTGTTGAAACAGCATTTTTAGTTTATTTAATTTGGAACATGAGAAAAATCTGTTTTTGTGGTAGGTTCTTGACTTGTAGTACAGAACTGCATTCTGTGATGTGACTGAAAATCGCAAAAAGCCATATTTTTTGTTACAATGGTGTTTTAATTATACTGATCTTTAGAATTAAATAGAGGGTTCATGCTCTTGCCACGGATTATATGTTTTCAATACTTGAATTTAAATATATGTGCCCTACCCAAGGACACAGACAATATGTGTGTGCATGTAAAGTCTTTATAAATTGAGATAACTCCAGTAGCAAGTAGATTCTTTTATAACTAAAAATAATATTACTTATTCCATTTGAATTGAACAAAACTCAGGAGATATTTAAAATTTGTGATTAAATATTTTGGTTTCTGTTCAGCTCAAATATTTGTACATAAAAAATACTATGTTTAAATTGATGTTTAAGATTATGAAAATTTATCCAAAAGTTATTTCTTTTGTAATACTTAATTTTTTCTCATTTTTATCTTGAAATACTGTATTTCCTAAACAAAACTTTTCATTAGGTGTGTGTAAAAATCCTTCTTGCAAATCAAAGTCATTTATAATCTTATTATTTGCATTGAACTGTGATATACAGATTTCATTAATTTTACAAATAGTCATAATTTGTTATTTTTGTCTGTAATCTCTAAATTGGTTATTTAATATGAGCATTTTTCATTCAGTTATTTTGTGCAATAAATATGTTTTATTTTAAATGATTGTATCTTCACTGTAGGAAAGAAATAAATCTCAATGAAGGACTATATAATGATATATCCCATTATATTAAAGTATTTGAAGAAAATAAATCATTTCAGATGAAAATTCATTCAATATCAAAAGACTTAGAAGAAATTGAAAAAGGAGTCAAAAGGGAATATGAACAGAAATTAATAGAAAGTGAGCTTTAATTTTTTTCTATATCTTTAACTTCTATATCTTTAGTGCTAATGTGTGTGTATTCCCTAACAACTCACAGGTTTCATTGGACACACACTTAAAATCTAGATATCATTTACACCATTTAGAAAATGTATGCATTGGATGATCAAAGGAACTGGTGTGCTGTTGAAGTTATGTGTTTAATTTTCTTGTCTTTTTTAAAAACATCAGATCATAGATTTTTCAAATTATACTATTCTAAAATTAAAAAGAATTATACAAGCCTAAAAGTGGATGTCTAAGAGAGTATGTTAACAGTAATAATGCATTATTAGGAGCAACCATGCACTATTGACATGAGTATGGGCTGCTCTTTGGTGCTGGAGTTCATGAGTATGGATACCATTGTTGACATGGATGTTTGTATCCATTCAGATTTGCTTTTAAGGTATAGATCCTGATCTTGTTAACTGAATATAGCAGAAACATACTTTTATAGCAAAGCCTAGTGTAGATAAAAATAGTATTTTTATATTATTATTTGCATTTTTTTTTCATTTCAGCATTCTTCATGACATTAAATCATACTACATGCATTATAAGAAATTACATTCATGCACAGTAAACTTGCAGCTATAAAATACATACAAAAAATATATACAGATTTTAAAAAATGAAGAAATAAAAACTTTTTTTTGGTTTATTAAATAAATTAAATTAGGGAAAATATTTAAAATAAGCGGTAGAAATTAAAATTTGCAAATCTGAAGGTCATACCTTCACAACTTGAAATGATAAATCTGTTAAGTTCATATCCGAGAGAGTATAAAATGTTCCACACCCTGAAATATATCTAAATAATTGCCAAAACAGTAAGGGAAAGCAGCATGATTAAAAAGAAAATATTTATTTAGGCTTGTCCAGAAAGAATTTGGGAAGTTTGAAAATGTAGACACAATTTCATTGCAAACTGTCTTGAATTGATATTGAAAACTGATAAGTTTCTTAGATGGATGTAAGTAACTTAGACGAGAGTTACAACACTAGATGAAAAACTTAAACAACTTTATTAAGGCTAAACGGCATGACTGCTGAGAGACACTCTGAACCATAAACTAAAAGCACATGGTCAAGACCATCACAGTTACAGTTACAAAAACTTAATACATGGTACATAACATCTTCCTTCTTTAAAAAAAAGAATAGAACAAAACAAAAAAAAGGTACATAAAAAGTAAATAGGTACATAAATGGAAATCACTAATGCAAGACAATTATTGAATAAGGTACAGAAAACTATAATCATTCATAATCATTAAAACGTTGTGGACGATTAATTGTTCGACCAGAACGAGTTGTTCGAGCATTCACTGTATGTGAACTACCAACTTGAGCAATAGATTGATTGCATGTCTGAGCTACTGGAACCGTAGAAGAACAATTGACCACAGGAGCTGTAAATAAATCTTCAGCTGTTGTTGTGGGATTGATATGACATGCAGGTTTAAAAACTTTTATGTGAAAACGATTTCTGCGATATTCTCTACCATTCTTTCCCTTTATGATGTAAGACCGGGGCTGTGGTCCAACTTTAAATATCTTCCCTTTACACCACTGATTATTAAGACGAAACAACACCTCCTGATTTTCTTGCAATGGTTTCAGCGGGTGAGAATGTAGATCATATTTATGCTGTCGTTGTTGTCGAAAAAGCAAACGTTTTTGCACAGAGCTGCAATCATAATGAGGTACAAGCAGGGATGGAAGTGTAGGAATCATAGTACGAATACGACGACCCATTAGAATCTCAGCTGGAGAAGGTAGTCCATCCATGGGAGTATTTCTATATTCCATCAAAACAAGATGAGCATCATTCTTGTCTTGTGCAGCTTTAACAAGACTTGATTTAATAGTCTGAATACACCTTTCAACTTGTCCATTAGAGCGAGGATATCCAGGACTAGATGGGTTGAAGTGTATGTCCCAATTAAAGCAAAACTCATGGAATTCTTTAGAATCAAATGGAGGTCCATTATCAGCAACAATTTCCTCAGGGATTCCGAAGCGAGCAAAACAGGTTTTTAATGCATTGATGACTGTAGATGCTGTTGTGTGATGTAAATGTTGAAGCTCAATATACTTGGAAAAATAATCTACAACTAAGATGTATGTTACAGAAGAGAGATGAAAGAAATCAATTGCAACCTTTTGACACGGTCGCTCTGCTAGTTCTCTATCCAAAAGTGGTTCTTTGCTATTTAACTTTTGATTTAGTTGACAGATATTACAATGTGATACCATGTTTTGAATTTCAGTGCTCATACCTGGCCAATAAAGAGATTGACGGGCAAGGTTTTTGCAAGACACAATGCCTCTATGACCAATATGTAGGCGTTGTAATACATCCTTACGACATGACTTTGGAATTACTAGACGCTGTCCACGACAGATAAGGCCATTCTTAACATGCAATTCAGATTGACAATGCCAATAAGGCTGAGCATGCTGGACTACACTTTTCTTATCAGGCCATCCATTTTCTATGTAATTTTTAATACTCTGAAGTTCTATGTCATTTTTAGTCTCTATCATGATTTCATTCAGTTTGGAATTTGATGCCTGAACCAACAGGGAAACCATTAACTGTGCATCATCAACTTCAGTAGTTGAAACAGAATTTTCTGGAATAGGTGCTCTAGACAAAGCATCAGCAACAGCTAAGTATTTTCCAGGAACATGAGTTAGTTTAAAACTGTATCTTTGTAGACGTAATAAAAGTCTCTGAAGTCTTGGTGATATATCTTCAAATGGCTTATGTATTAAACCAAGCAAGGGCTTGTGATCTGTCTCTATTTCAATATGCTGGCCAAAAACATAGTAATGAAAATGTTCACAAGCATGAACAATAGCAAGAAGCTCTTTCTCAATTTGGGAATATCTTGACTGAGCATCAGAAAGGGTAGCAGAAGTATATGCAACTGGTTGGCGATTCTGAAGAAGAAACTCCACCAATACCATAGGAACTTGCATCAACAGAGAGGACAATAGGTGTATTTTTGTCAAAAAATTGAAGAACAGTAGTCGATTGTAACAAGTCCTTAACTTTCTTGAAAGCCTCATTGTGATGAGAACTCCATACCCAATTAGTATCTTTTTTGAGTAAATCTCTTAATATAGAAGTTTCTTGTGAAAATTTAGGCACAAATTTCATGAGATATGTAGCCATACCCAAGAATCTCATTAGTTCTTGCTTAGTGGTAGGCACAGGAAATTGAGCGATAGCTGACACTTTCTTTGGATCAGGCGAGAGACCATCAGTAGAAATTATGTGACCCAAATATTGTAATTTAGAAACAGCGATTTGAGCTTTATCTTTGTTGAATTTCAGCCCACTTTCTCTAGCAATTTGGAATACCTTTTTTAATTTTGCATAATGATCTTCTATGTTTTTACTATACACCATGACATCATCAAAATATGGATCAATGTCTGGGCAATCTTCAAAAATTTTGTCCATAATCATCTGGTATACTTCAGGAGCACAACTTAGACCGAATGGCATAACAAGAAAACGATATCTACCAAATGGAGTTATGAAGGTACAAAGATCAGAGCTTTCTTCATCTAGTTGAATGTGATAAAAAGCATTTTTGGCATCAAGGAGAGAAAAAACTTTAGAACCATTTACCTTTGACAATAGTTGATCTTGTGAGGGAATCTGATAATGTTGTCTTTTAATATACTTATTAAGGGGACGAGGATCAAGACAAACTCTTATTGATCCATCTTTCTTAGGAACTACAACAATAGGATTTACCCAATCAGTAGGTTTTGTCACCCTTTCAATTATGCCATTTTGTTCATTTTTAAAAGTTCATCCTTAAGTTTATGTTCTAAGGCTAAAGGTATTTTCCGAGAAGCAGCTATTACGGGTCTTGAATTATCATGCAGAATAATTTTATGCTTACCAGGTAAGCGGCCTATTCCTTCAAATATATCACTGTACTTTTCAATTAGTTGTGAAAATTTACATGAATGAGAACCAGAATTAACAGTAGGCGAATTTACATTATTAGTTGACTGTACATTTACACTTGAACAAAAATTAGTTTTTACTACATTTACAAAATTTTCACTTACTTGTGATGAGGAATTTAATCTTTTCACTAGACCCAGGGTCATGCATGCAGTTGCACTTAATACTGGTTGTACATTAAGATTCACAATAATAAATTTTAATTTATAACACTGATTACCAACCATGCACAGAATTTCACTTTCACCTACGACTGGTACTGCATCACCCGTATATGTACACACTTCTATTCTTGTCGGGGAAATAGAAGAGCAATTTAGATTCTGAAACACAGACAAGGGAAGCACATTCACCTGAGCACCAGTGTCCAGTTTGAAGATAACAGGACATTTATTAATAATGATTTCTTGAAGCCAATCACACTGCTGGGAGGCTGATATAGTTCCAATGAATGCTACATCTGGATTACATTCAATTGCTGAAACTCTATGTTGAGATCGTTGTGCTGGCTGTTTTTTGGGCTGTCTGCACACACTAGAGAAATGATTCTGCATTTTACAGTTGTGGCAAGTTTTTCCATACGCTGGACAATTTCTAGGCCTATGATGTGATCCACATCGAGAACAGGGTCGTTGATTGCGTTGAACTGGATTTTTTTCGTGATTATTCTTATAATTGCACGAGTTGGATTGATGTTTGATTGAGCTATTTTGTGCTTGAAACTTCTTGTGTCGAGTTATAGCATCAACTTGCGTAGATGATGTAGATGGCTGTGACATAGCAAGAGAATGCAGTTTTGAGAGTTCAGCTGACTTGCACAATTCTAACGTTTTCTTTAACGATAGTTCTGGCTCTCTCAATAACCTTTCCCGTAAAACATCGTCTCGTAATCCTTGTATGATACGGTCTTTAATGTTGCGATCATGAGCAGCACCAAATTCACACTGATCAGCCTGTAACTTGATTTCGGTTACAAACGAATCAAAATTCTGTCCTGGCTTTTGAATGATGTTGTTGAAAACAAATGTTGAGAGAGTCACATTACGATATGGCTTGTAATGTTCATCGAACTTGTCCAAAACATCCTTCACTGTTCTGGTTTGACTGTCTGTAAGAGCAGGAAATTCAAACGCCAAGTAGTCTTTGTACGATGACTTGCCGATAATGCTAAGTGTAGACCACTGAGTTTGCCAGAAATCTAAACCTTCTTAGACTTTAAAGCTTTTTATATATGATTTAGGAATTTATTAAAATTGATGTGGAGTTCTGTACTCCAGTATCATTTCTCTTATTATTGGAATGTTCTTTGATAAACTTCATATTAGTTTTAATATTGTGTATAGGTTTGGTTTGGAGTGCTACGGTCTACTTTTTGAAACATGAGGTCTAATGAGACCGGAACCTACAGCTTAAAGCCAATTCTGAACAACTATGAACATCCATGGCACTGTGGGATTCGAACCCACATACTCTGGTACTGAAGGCCAAGCACAATATCCATTTGATTAATATTGTGTATAGATAAGCATCAAAATAGAGAATGTATTTTTCTATTGTTTCACTGATTTCCTTATTACTATTTAATGCTAGGTGGCCATAAAATGCAGAGCAGATTGGATTTGAGCATAGTGAACTAAATGACTTCGGGATTTATAAGACATGATTCCCAGTTAAAGTGTGTGTACCAGATATGGACTCTTTTGAATTTGCATTTAAAGTTTGACTTCATGCTTCTCTGATTCAGCTACAGTTTGGATTTAATAGCTAACTCCACCTGTCTTTTCTACCTCTCCCTCACAAACACCTTCTAGGAGGGGATGTTAACATAGATATAGAACTGATTTCATTCCAATCCACACTGCATTCAATTGCCATCCCATCTTAATTTCACCCACCTTCACAGAGCTTTCTTATGCTCAAATTCTTATGATTTCCTTATTACTATTTAATGCTAGGTGGCCATAAAATGCAGAGCAGATTGGATTTGAGCATAGTGAACTAATTGACTTCGGGATTTATAAGACATAATTCCCAGTTAAAGTGTGTGTACCAGATATGGACGCTTTTGAATTTGCATTTAAAGTTTGACTTCATGCTTCTCTGATTCAGCTACAGTTTGGATTTAATAGCTAACTCCACCTGTCTTTTCTACCTCTCCCTCACAAACACCTTCTAGGAGGGGATGTTAACATAGATGTAGAACTGATTTGATTCCAATCCACACTGCATTCAATTGCCATCCCATCTTAATTTCACCCACCTTCACAGAGCTTTCTTATGCTCAAATTCAAGTCACTCTGTATTTGATGTCTGCCTAGTTTGTTTAATACTACCACCATTGTACTATTACTGTTAACATACTCTCTTAGACATCCATTTTTAGGCTTGTATAATTCTTTTTTAGTTTTAGAATAGCATAATTTGAAAAATCTAAGGTAAGTCAAAAATGCTATTAAAACATTGCAGTATATATTTATGTGTTTACTACTTAAACATAAAATTGATTCTATAAAATATTCTATTTTAAAGTTTTTTAAATCACTTTGTAATGCACTGTTGATATGTTAGAATATTTAATGTAATTATATTTGCAGTGAAGACACTATTAGAGCGAAATAAAAGCCAGTATGAATCATATTTCAAAAGTGAATTTGACAGATTTAAAAAAGAGTGGACTGAACAGAAAATGATTGAAATTGAAGAATTTGTTAATACAACTAAACAACAGCTTGAGGAAAAATTTTCAAAGTGTTTACAGGACGTAATTAAATGTTACATTTGTTTGAGTCAAAACAATTTATTCTAGTGTTGATTTCTACAAAGTGATCATGTATAGTACATTGTAAAATGTAAACTACTTATGATTCAAAGGTCAATCTTTCACCCCAACAACTAGAAAACCCAGGTACAGTGACCAAAGTAGAAAACACTGCACAATCATTGACAAAAATTTAAAATTTACATGAAAACCAAGACATTTTAATATAATTAAATAGAACAATTATTTATACACAAGTTGTGAATTGATTTTACAAATTTTATTAATTCAGCCATTTACATAAAAACATTGTGCTCGTGTGATCACAATTTCCCTTAGAAATACTTATGATCAGATAATCATTTAATTATAGACCTAAATGGATAACCAATTATATATGTATATATATATATATATATATATATATATATATATATATATATATATATATATCCATACCTATATATATATATATATATATATATATATATATATATATATATATAACTTTCAAATAAAAATTAGAAATTACATAAAACTATAAAATTCACTGGTAAAGTCTAAGTAAACAAATTTTAGTGCTAAGCTGCTCTCATGCTACTAAATGATGGAGAGATTGACTTCCTTCCCACACACTTCCTTCAAATATATTTTATGCCTGGTTAATGCTCCTAGAGGTTGATCATGAAGAATTTCTTATGCTTACTAAAATTGGGGCTCAAATAAATACTGATTGTTTGATAGCTTTAAAGATATTCAACTGAAATTTTCATTTAACTTGCATTAATTACATATTAGGCTATAAAATTATACAAATATAAAAATTATATCATTAATGCAGCCACAGTTAAAAATTATTTTGTAAAAATACTTATTTATCTTCAAATCTTTAATTTTTTCTTTCATGTTTTTAAAATATATAATTGCACTAGGTTGAAAATCTTATGTGATATAAACAAAAACTTGTGAATAAAATATAGTTTGTCTTCAATATTAATTTTTTTTTAATCTTAAAATTCATTTATATACATGCAATTATTACAGAAAAAAATGCAGGTCAATTTTAAAAAACTTAATAATCCTATGTTAGAGTTTTCACATATTTCAAGCTTTACAGGGTAATTTGCAAAATTACTATTTTTCTAAGCTTTTCTAGTTGACTGTTTTCCTTCAGAATAAAAACTTTCACTTAAATATTTGATGTCAAATATGCTTTCTATACCCCTGAAATTTCAGGATAATTCATCAAGAAGTTTTCCAGAAATTCAACCAAATGTCTAAAATTAAAAATGTCCAGTCATTTTTTGTAGTATAGTGTATATGCAGAGGTTGTTCAAAATAGTATGAATACCTGTTAAAATAAATAAAAAACAACACTCAAGGGAACTTGTTGTGTTCTACTATTCTATAATGTGGAAGAGTGCATCTAGCAGACAAGAATGTAGCTTATCAAAGACACATCAGTCTAGTCATAGTACTGAAAGTGTTCAGTTGCAAAATTAAATTAAGAGGTTAAAACTTCATTATGACTCAAGTTATAGATTTCAAAAGAAGTGTTATTGGTGGAATCTGTCTTGCTACAGTTATGAAAGTGGCTGTTGATGTCAGGAGAAATACGCTGTCAATGGTCAACAGCAAACAGGGAAAGCAAAATATATTAGTAGCTGAAAGTTGAAGCTGATTGAAAGAAGCAGAAGGGTTTTAAAAGGCATTATGTCTAAAAAACATAACATATTAGTTTCCCAGATAATATCTGAGAAGAATTCACATTTATAAGGAGGTGTATTGATAGAAATACCTACCATGAAATGCATGCAGCAAACATACACAGTAGAATGACTATTACAAAACAATTGGTGATACCATACAATGCCTTGAAATAATGTAGATGGTATCATGACCATAAAAATTGAATCTAATAACAATGAAGAAAATGAGGAGTGGTTACATATCCCTGTAACGGTTGAGCATGATTTGTATTTGTACAAACCTTAATAGATACAAGCTATAACTGATGTAAAAGAAAGGGCAATAGCACATTAATGAAAATTTTGTCCCATTTCACAGGTATTCATACTATTTTGTCCAACTCTTGTGTATATATATATATATATATATATATATATATATATATATATATATATATATATATATATATTTCATGCAGTCTTCTTGAAGTAGGTTTTACTTCCTTAATTAAAAGCTTTGAAATTGAATTGACTTTACAGTATAAGTATACTTTAATTTGTATTTCAAAAAATGATGAAAATTGTTGATTTGGTTATCTTTTATATTTATATCATGCTTTATATTTATTGTATATTTTATCCATTTTAGGAAAAAAACAATGCGCAGTCTGAAATAAAGGAAGAAAGAGAAAATATTAAAAGATATTATGAGGGAAAAATAAATGACATTAAATTACAGTATGAAGATGAGAAGAATAATTTCAATACAAAGCTGAGAAAAAGCTTTCAATTAAAGAGGAAGGATGAGATTAAAGATTTGCAACAAAGTCATCAAAATGAAATTGAATCCCTGAAAAAGATGTTTGAAAATAAAATATTGGCAATGGAAAATGAAACAAGAATCCTAAAAGTATATAAGTTTAAATCTGTTGTTTCATATTTTGAAAATTTATTCTAATTTTTTTTTGTTTTGTTTCTCAAAAATAATTTTTCCTTTATACAGCATGCATACTTTTCTCTCATTTAGTAATTTTTTTTTACTTATAAGTAGTATATGAAAAGTGTTGTGATCATTTAAAAATTTGATCTCAAGATTCTGATTGATCTTTATATTTTTAATCCCCCTGAATCCAAAAATAACATTTTGGGAATTATGTCTGTGTGTGTGTAAACACAATAACTCAAGTACATTTTGACTTAGAGAAACAATATTTTGAGTGTCTATATTATAATAAATTTTAATTTTATATCAACTTTTGGGTTACTTCTAATAACCAAGGAGTAGCAGTTTATCTCCTACTTTGTAACTATCCAGCTTCAAACCTGTTATTTAGGTTTATGTGATAAAACTAAATAAGTTAGATTACTTAAAAGACAGAGATTTTTTTTTTATATGTTAGTGTTCATATGTTTCTATATAAGTAAGAACAAAAACATAACTAATGAAAATAGTTACTTTTCTCTGTGTACACAAGATAGTCAAAGAAAGGCTACTCCCAATTATTTTATTTATTTTTAAATTTAATCATTTTTAGAGTCTTTAGAGTTTATCCCTTTCTTTGACAAAAATGGTCCCTAAATTCCTTTTCTTGAAAACCTGCCCAAGTTTTGAATGTGAGACCTTAACACATTATTGACGAGTCACAAGTTAACTCATGTTTTTATAGCTAAACATTGCTGACCGGCCACAAGTAAACTTGTGATACTTTTTTTTCCCCTCATCGCTGTTGTTTTCTCTGTTGGCAACCATACAGTGCAAGTGTTGGTCAGTATAGCACAAGCTGTTTCTCTCATTTATAGGACTTGCAAATCTTTTGTTGTAAAAAATATTTAATAATTAACAAAATTTAAAAAAAAACGATGATGGAACGTAATGAATCTTTCAATGAATTATGCGCAGATGCTTTATCTAATTGTCCAAGTGATTATGAATCAAATTGTGCTAATAGCCGGTGGTAGAGATAAATTTTCAGTAAAATTGCCGGTCAACAATGTGTTAAAACTTGGACATATGTAAATTTAGAAAAGAAGAAGTCAGTATTGATACCAAATTTTTTCACTAAGAAACCAAAAGCAGGAATTTCTAATATTGTTTTCTATAAATTTTCAACACAATAAATTTGTCCATTCTCTTATCCTTGAAGAAATTTGAATACCTTTAAATATGCAACATTTGTACTTTCTATTAAGAAAATTAATACTTCTATAGCCTAAAGCAGCTTGACCTCAACACACAAAAATAATTTATAAAACACAGTTTTTTTTTGTTTTTCAGATTCACAGCTTTTTTAATATTTGAAATAATAAATACATTAATTATGTATGATGTAAAATCAAAGTAGATCATTTTTCTGCATTAACATAATTTTAAAATTAATGTTTATACTAGAAAGAGAGATTTTGTCTCTTTATTTAAATATAATTTTTTTAAAGTTTCAATTTTTTCAAAACTTTTAGAATTTTGTAAATTTTAATAATGTTACACATTTTTCAATTATCTGATATATTTCAGGAAAACCGAAGATATACACAATCTGAAAGAAGAATTTGATAATCAAAAGCATACATGGGAAAAAGAAAAAAGAGACTTTATAAAGAATGAAGAAATGATACATGAAATAATCACACCTGACATAGAAATAGAAAAAAAACTTTTACAAAAAATTGAAAGATATCACAAATATGTTTCAACACTAAAGACACACTATGAAGGAAAAGTGAAAGAATTACAAACTGAAAATGAAAAATTAAAAACATTTTTAGTTGATAATGAAAAAGAATTATACTCAGTGACAGAGCAGTTAAAACAACAATACCTACAAATCAAGAAGAAATCAGAAATTAAAAATTCTAAATGATTCTGCACTTACATCAACAAAAATGCCTGAATATTACATTCCTACTGGTTTATTCAATCGACAGAACATTTTCCCTGAAAGAGATTCACCATTGTCTATAATTAAATAATTTTTCTTTGCTGTATTTTTCTTTATAATTTATTTTTACAGAATGCATTAATAGTAGATAGTCAATTCATCAGTTTTTTATATTGTGCATCTGGAGAATGAAAGCCCTATTTTTTTATGTTTATTTTATCATTGGCACAACTAAATTATATGTTATTTTTGCAATAGTACTTCATGACACTTTACTCCCTGGACTTTTTATTGCACTTTTATTTCTAAAGATTGATTAATTTTTTATTTTTATATATTTTTTCAATTACTTGACTTTGTTGTTGTAATGTTGTTTACATGCTCTGTAATTTTCAATAAATGTAAATTTAAAAATCTAAATGGAGAAATTTTTTTTAAAGTTCAACCTTTCTTTCTTGAGTTTTAAGTTTTAAAACTTTATTTTAGTTACCATCTTTCTTTTCTGATGTTCATAATTTGAAATCGTTTGTGGTTCAGAAACTTAAATTATCCATAAATTTTATTTTCTTTTGAGTAAATATACTTCCAAAGTTTGGAATTTCATTGCATTAATTTTTGCAAATTATATAATTGCATATATTAAATGTTTATAGATAAAACAAAGTTTTATTTAGTCTGTGATTTTTGTTTTAATCCAGATAATAAAATCACAGACATGAGAAATCTTGGTGAAATTTAGTTTTCTCTGTATTTTTCATTTCTTTTTTTTTATAATAAAGAGTATTTGGTTTACATAGATTTTAATTTAATTTGTGCTAATTCTTTAAAGTTTTAATCTCTAAGATTAAATCAGTTATTTTCTGGTCATGTTTTTAATATAGTGTCTTGCATTCTTTTCTTCTGTTTTTTTTTCTATCATCAAATTTTTATTTTGCTTCCTTTTAATCAGTTAGTTTTCAGAATATAGTCTTATTATTTTACATTAAACTATTAATCTAATCTTAGTCACTTGCAAACTTAAAATCATATTTATAAATTATTTGAATGCTGCATATTCATTTATTTCTCATGAGTCTTTACTTTAGTGATTAAGCATGATTCTGTGCTTTAAAAAATTCCAAGTTCTAGCTTGTGCTCAAATTATTGTAGATAAAATCTAATTATATACATTAGTATCTTATTTAAACTATGTATCTGTATAAATGTGTATATACATATATGTACATACATATTAGTCTATATATATTATATATATATATATATATATATATATATATATATATATATATATATATATATATATATATATATATGTATATATATATATATATATATATATATATATATATATATATATATATATATATATATATATATATATGTATATACATATATATAAATATTGTTTTAAAACTGTTGCATGATCTTAAGGTCAATCCAGATTATAGGCGTAAATTTTAATGTTCTTTACATAACGGTTTATGAAGAAAGGTAATTAACTCTTTATTAATTTTTCTACAAAAGTTCATTAAACCTTTGTATACTCTACATAATTTGTTCTAGTACTATTAGTTACTCGAAAATACTTGACGGTTTCTCTTATATTAAGTACAGAATTAAGTAAAAATATTACTATGTATAAAATATTGGCAAACTTCTGTATTAATTTTTAAATTTCTTACATTATTATTATTATTTTTAATCTTCTGTTTTGAAAAAGTGTGTATCTCTTACCAATAGACCATATCCTTGCATGCAAATTAAAAAGCACTATTGTCAAATTTAATTTTTAAGATTTTTGTGTATAATTTGCTCTTGTGTTATGTAATAAAATTATTTAACGCCGCTTTTTTAAAATCAAGAGATTTAGGGAACTGGAAAAAACCATAAACCAACATGATATTGAGGTAAAGACCCTTCCCCCCCCCCATTTGAACATAAAATTTCTTATTTATACTATTTTTGTATATTTATAAACACTGAATCTTCCCTAAAGATATTTTTATGAAGATTTCACTAAAAATTGTTTATCATAAAATCTATAAACAACCTTTATTTTGTCCTCCTGTAACATTTATGATATAGTTCTCTTTACTTCTGGTATACTGATATATAGCAGGATCACAGCTTAGTTTGATAAGGAATAGATCCATTGGAAAAATATCATTAATTTTGCTGTTTCTTTTGCATTTTTCCAGTGATTTCTTAATTTGTTTAGGACTGCCAGAAGGAAAAAGAAATTCCTCCCTATGCCCGTGTAATTTTCTCTGTTAAGCCAAATTTAATTTAAAATTTATAAAAACCATAATTTAAAATTTAATGTACTGAAATTTACTGTTTTGATCCCTAATAGTATTTGTATGTACTGTAACTAAAAGTTCGTGTTATTTAAAAAAACAATTAAAAATTAAGAAAGTGATTTTGTTTGAATAAAAATGCTTTCATTTTGATAAAATTTATATTCAGTCAGCAAAAGTTTTAAAATTTAAATAAACTACCAGTAAAATTATAAATTACCAAAAAATTTCATAAATTTAACAAATTGAGTAAATATAAATAAATATAACTTCAGTTATATTTATTTATATTTACTCAAGACCTTTTTATCAGACCATTTATATTTGTTTGCCATTCATATGCATTAAATTAATCTCACTGTTGTTAATATTATTAAATATTTAATTAATAGTCATCTGAATGATCAGATTCACTGTCACTTGTATTAGTAAAATTACTTTCCTCCATTTAACTCTTTGATTTGATCATAAATTAAAAATTCTTGTTCTCACTCTTTGCTATGATGACTAGAATAAAATTGACCCAAAATGTACAAAAGTACTATCTAGCTAACTCCAAATGACAATTTTATTCCCTCTAAACATAATAAACATTCCACCCTTTTGCATTTTGTCAAAATATAAACACTCTGTGCTCAATAAATCACAGCCCTTGGGAGGACTCAGAACACATACTGTTGTTTTCCTGTTCAAAATTCCATCATTCAGAAGGGGGTCAAAAGCTCAGAAGAAAAAGCATATATTGAGGATCAACATTCTGCAGAACAGTATTTGAAAGTTAACCACCATCTAGTGGTATTTAAAAAATTTAAATAAAACATTCTACCTCCCAATCATACCAGAGCGTCTGTGAGTCCTGACTGGAGAATTGTGTGATCACATGGTGATTACAGTCCTGAATTTGTTAAGGAACATCTCAAAAGACTATTTTATACTGCTTAATGGCACAACACATTTGCAATGCATTCCCTCCCCCCCCCCCCAAGAAAACACATGAATTTTGTTACAGTTTGTATCTTATATGGTCAGCTAAGCGGTCCAGAAAAATCAGACTATATAAGTGGGGTGACCATATATGCAGAACAATATAACCCTATTGAATTATATTCACCTAACAAACAAGTAATTATACTTTTAAGAACATTTTAAAAATTAATTCAAGAAGTAAAAACTACATTAAAAATATGCAATATTTTTTTGTGGGAAAATTTATTAGCTTACGTTACTAATCAAAGTACAGCACAAGTACATACGTTCATTCATATTCAGTATATTTAAAAATTATGAGTTGTATAAGTTTGCTTCCTTTTGTTGGTTGTTGACACAACGTTTTTAAGTCCGTAATAGCTTTTAAATGCTTATTTGCTGTTTTGAAATTAGTGAAGTAACACATGAGGTCATGTATGAGAGAGATAACTTCAACCAATAAACAGACAGATGTCCACTCGTTATCAGGGGGGACGAGAATTAAGAGAGGTGGAAAACTCCAACAATGAGTCTACACAAGCAAGAAAGGGGGAAAGGGAGGAAAATAAAGGCTTGAATTCAAGTTTTTGCACAGACTTTCTTTAAAAAAAAATGTTGAAGACATGAAACTGACCATATAACCGGTAACAGGAAAAAGAAAATGACTGTATAAGCAGTGCGCTTTAACACATGTTCCCTCTTAAGTTCGACGGGACTTAGAAAACTGACCATATAAGTGTGTGACCATATAGCCGGTGCTGACTGTGCTTCTCTCTTGAAGTACTTTAAAGAATGGAATTATGTTTTCACTTTTTACTAAACAATTTCTTCAGTTATAAAAGACCACCTCCGGATAATGACATTTTACAGTTGTTCTTTTAAGCATGAAAATTGTTTCCACTGCCACTTGACTATCTTTTCTGAAATATTTGTTGATTTCACTGAAAAGAGGGAAAATATATTTTAACTTCTCAGTAAAGCTTGGTTAAGAGAGACCTCACTTGATAGAAGCTCTGATAAATCAAGGTTCTATTGTAAATATATATATATATATATATATATATGTGTGTGCATTCATAATACTAATTAAGTTGTGATTCTCACTATAACTAAAAATTTGTGGTTGTCATCTTCCAGACTGACACAATTCTTTAATACCAGATGCATCCAGAAAGTAAGTTTCCCTATTTAAAAGAAAAAAAGAACTTACACTTTTATGGACATATTTATTGGCAAAAAGTACAGCAATGTTTCAGCTATTTTTCAACATAGCCACCACCAGAATTGTGGAAACAAATTTTGTATACCTCTGTCATAGAACTCTGCCTCATGTGAATGGAACCAGCCTTTCTGCTCCAGAACATTGTGCACATTCCTTTCCGTACCAACAGCGTCTGTTTGAATTTGGTCCTGGCCGTAGATCCATTATATTGCCAATGCATTAACTGCTGCTTGGTTTCCAGGATAAAGTGCAAATTCCAAGTCTCATTACCCTGACAATCCTGTAGAGGTACTCGTCGCCATCATCGTGATACCATAGCAGAAATATCAGTACTGCTGCTAAGCGTTGAATTTTGTATTTGGGTGTCAGTTTCTGCTCATAGAGCTAACGATGAATTTCAATTGGTGCAATGCTTTGTGCATTCAAGATCACCAACCGAACCTTGCAGGAATTAGTTTCCATTTTGGACCACTGCTACCTCACTACTGGCATGAATCTAGACTTGTCCAGCTGGCATACGATTAATACTTCATAGATCTGTTACGCAAGTGCAATTGACAGGGCTAATTACGCTTACTTTAAAGGGGAAACTTACTTTCTGGAAATTAGTTGTACTTTGACTCCATTTACTGAAAAATTTGTTGACTTTATAAAAAAAAAGGAAAACATAGTTCAGTTTTCTTTTCCCAGCATGGTCTACTATTTACTTGATGCAGTTACTCAGAAATAGCATGTATTTTCATTTGCTCGTATGGGACAACTTTTCACCATATGCCTGTTAGATTCATACTCTTCAAATATGAACACATAGTTCCTTGAATATGCTTTATTGATCTTGATTAAATATGCAACAATTATTTACAGCATAGTATGGCACTCTAGCCACCAATTCGTATACACCGCTACAGCATCTACATGCTCAATACATCATTCAGTTAAAGTTACTAAACATACAAGAGTCATAGTTACAGTTACAATATATATACAGGCAATAACACATGGAGGTAATAATAATAGATATATATACAATAATTAGATATGTTACACCCCCCTTTGAAGTTTTTTTAGTTACATACATAATCATTTAGGTAGCTTGGTTTTTTATTTAATATTCCTGATTTTGTTTGATTGTTACAGACTTGCAGCAACTGGGACACTTCTGGAGTATCTGAATCATTGGAGTTTGTATTGCTAGTCTCTGGCATTTCAAATTCAGAGTGTAGTTGAATTTGCATTGGAATTTCTGATGGTCTTCAGTGAACACGATTCTTAATAAAATTTTTGCCCTTATTATTTTGAACAACATAAGACCTGGGATTTCTACATCTGGAAATAATTTTGGCTGGTTCCCAAGTTCTACTATTAAAGTTATACAAAGTTATATTATCACCAAGACCAAATTCTTTTAGCACAGTACTATTTCTGTCATAATATTGCTTCTGTTTTTTCTGTCTGATAACAAATCTTTCTTTTAGATTTTTAGAATATTTTGCGTTTAACAATTTGTTATTTATGGGAAGTTTAGTTTTTAGCCTACGGCCAAACAAAAGTTGAGCTGGAGATAAGCTTATACCTGAGATTGGAGTATTTCTATATTCCATTAATCCTCCAATCCAATCTTTGTTGCTTTCAGCTGCTTTCTTTAAAATTTCCTTGACTATTCCTACTCCCCTTTCTGCCATACCATTACTTTTGGGATATCGCGGACTTACAAATGTGCACTTAAAATCCCGTTCTTTGGCAAAAGACTTAAACTGAAAACTATTGAATGGTGCATTGTCACTAACTACTTCAGTTGGAACTCCAAAACGAGAAAAATAGACTTTTAATTTTGTATTTATGTCTGATATACTTTTACTATTTAACTTTTCAACTTCAATCCATTTTGAGAAATAACACATAATAACCAAATAATTATAATTTCTATATTCCATAATGTCAATTCCTATTTTTTCAAAGGGTCTTTGTGGAATTTCATGAGATATAAGAGACTCTTTAATATTACACCTATGAAACTTTTGACAAATTTCATATTTTTGAACCTTATTCTCTATATCAGTAGACATATGAGGCCAAAACATTATCTCGCGAGCTCTGTTTTTACTCTTTTCCATACCAAAATGACCCTCATGTAATAATGATAACATGTCATTTCTTAGAGAATAGGGTACAACAATTTTACAGTCTTTAAATAACAAACCAAATTCAGTATACAAACTATCTTTAAGTTTGAAATACAGTTTTACATTATCAGGGACACTTTTAATATGTTCAGGCCAACTCTTTTCACAAAATTCATATACTATTTTTAATTCAGAATCCAACTGAATTGCATTCTTAAATTGAGTTATTCTTCGTTCACTCATAGGAAGCTGTTTTACAACATGAACAACATTGAACTCTTCAGGATCATCACTTACCTTATCCTTAATAAATGCCCTAGACAAAGTGTCTGCAACAAACATTTCAGTACCTTTTACATATTGTATTTCAAATTGATATTTTAACAATTTTAACAACATTCTCTGCAATCTTGATGATATGTTACATAAGGTTTTTTTTAACAATTGCAGTGAGAGGTTTATGATCATTTTGGACAACAAATTTTTTACCATACACAAATTTATGATATTTTTGAACTGCAAAGACAATCGAGAGCATTTCCTTCTCTATTTGAGCATAATTTTTTTCTGTTTCAGTTTGACTTACAAATTTCATTCTGATAATACTATTTTAATTGAGTCCTTGAAAAATCAAAATTCTGTTGTGTGTTATGGTGAAAGTTCTGATGGTATGGTTCAGTGTGCAAAAGATTTAAATGTGGTTGAGAGTAGTTTTGTGTGCCCTGATTGCATGAAAACTTTCCAAAATAAGTTCAATTTAAAACGCCATGCAAATAAATTGCATGCCAATAATAAAGCGTTGATTGAGTCTTTAAAAAGTGATCGATCACTAACCTATAAGTGTGAGAACTGTCGTCTCAAATTTAGTGACCTCAAAAATTTTAAATACCATCAAAATAAAGGCCATTCTAAGATCAATCAAATAGGTAATTATGTGTGCCCTCTATGTCACTGTAATTTTGAAAAGCGTGAAATAATATTCCATTTCAAGAATGTTCATGATGTTGATATGGGTAACACTGAGCTAGTATTTAACTCATTTAATGATTTTTTGGCATGGAAGGAAAAAGTAGAATATAGTACAAAATCAAAATTTGTTTCGTAGGGTAACAAGCATGTTAATATGCATGGTGTAAAATACCATAATTTCAGATGCCACCGTTCAGGAAATTTTATATCAGAAAGTAAAGGTGTACGTCATTTAAAAATCCTTGGCACCAATAAAATAAATGCATATTGCCCAGCTTCATTAAAAGTAAGCGAACATACAGATGGCAAATGTCTATTGTCATATCAAAAAGTACATATTGGGCACCAGAATGATTTAGGGCAATGATTTGTTCTTATCAGAAAATGAAAGGAAAAATATTGCCTCAAAGATAGCAGCAAAAATTCCTCTGGATAATATTTTAGATGAAATTCGAAATTCCATATCAGATGCTGGGCTTGAGAGGATTCATTTATTAACAAAAAAAGATCTACATAACATTGAAAAATCTTTTAATCTTTCTTCAAATTCTGTCAAACATGAAAATGATGTGGTCAGTGTAAATATTTGGGTACATGAAATGCAAAATTCAGAAAACCCATGCATTTTATTTTATAAAACCTAGGGATCAAATTGCACAAAATAGCCGTTTCTAAAAGAAAATGATTTGTTTTGATTATTATGACTGAAGCACAGGGGGAAATACTTAAAAAATTTAGTTCTGATTGTATATGCATTGATGGCACGCATGGGGTAAATGGATTTGGTTTTGAACTCATAACTTTACTTACAATAGATGATTTGCGCCAAGGATTCCCCTTGCTTTTTTAATTTCTAATTGTTGTGACCAACCAGTGTTATCGATTTTTTTTCATGCATTAAAGAAAACGTTGGGCAAATAGTACCACAAGTTTTTATGTCAGATATGGCAGAGTCTTTTTTTAATGCCTGGAAATGTGAAATGGGTTTACCACAAAAACATCTTTTTTTTTGTGCATGGCATATTGACAAAGCCTAGAGAAAAAATTTTAAAAAAATCAATGGATCTGAAAAGCAGGCAAAAACATATAAAATTATAAGATCACTCCTAGAAGAACGGGATATTCCTACTTTCACCACTCTCACAGAAGCAGCAATAAAATTACTCAAAGAAGATCCTGACACTATTGAATTTGCAAATTATTTTGAATCATATTATTTACAAAATACATCCAGCTGAGCATACTGCTATAGACTTCACAGTGGCATTAATACAAACATGCACATTGAACGAATGCACAGAACATTAAAATATATTTATCTACATGGAAAAAATGTTAAAAGGTTAGATAAAGCAATACATGGCCTTATGAGGTTTGTAAGAGATAAGATGATTGATCGTTTAATTACAGTACATAAAGGGAAGTTGACAAGTAAGATAAGGGATTTAAGAGTTAGACATAAAACAAGTGAAACACTATCTTTACAAGTAATAGAGGATGAGAATGGGTGGTCTGTATCATCAACACATAACACAGAAATATGTAGCATACAAGAAAATAACAAAACTTGTACATGCCATATAGGTGCACTAAGTGTGATATATGTATTCACTGATATATATGCAGCTGCATTGATTCATCAATTAGGTGGAACATATGCAAACACATTATTTACATCAGCATATTAAAAATACTACTACAAATACAACTTCTACAATACATAATGAATCTCCACTTATCATAGATGATGAAAATGAATTAATCTTTTATGAAGTTAGCAAAATAAAAAAAATCACAGACTCTTTCAATTGAACAAAGACATTAAGAACTAAAACAAAAGTGTTTAGAAATAATAGCATCATTAAAATCTGATAAACAATGTGACATATTTGATAGGATTCTAAAATCAGTACCACCACAAGTAGAAGCAGCTGATATGTTAAATGAACAGGAGATACATTTCCCAACTACTGATAAATATATTCCACCTAATAAAAATATAATACCCCAAAGATTCTCAAATACAAAAAAGAAAAGAAAATTGACCAAAACTTCTACAGTAACCTCACAAAATGAAGATAATGACACAATTTTAAATATTATATTAGAACACAAAAATGCCACTCACAGTCCCACTGAAGAACCTTCACACTAACAAATTAAAATTTATTTCTGGCATTGGTTTTGAGAAACTGATGAAAAGAATTTCAATTTACTGAAACACTTCCTTTCCTTACATTTGATGGTTGGGAAATTAAAAATTAAAGTAGAGAGGGGACAAAAGAATAAAAATTTTCTGATGACCATGGAGAAAGAATTATGCAGATGCTCCAAAATATTTACTTTCTAAACTTTCCCCAGTAGTTTAATGATTATCTATAATCCAAGCAAAGAACTAATCATTTCAAGTTAAAACAGAGATATGTGAGGTCTTTTTTTTTGTTGTTGCTGGAAACTAAAAGAATCCAATATAGAATTGGAGCTTATATTTGAGAGAATATTAACAATTTTTTTTTTTTTTTTTTTTTACATGTTCTAATTTTAAGTATTTCATTTGGAAATATGGTAGACAGACGATGCCTCTGTGGATAGTGGTCAATTATTATTTTTTTAAGGTGTTGTCAGTGCTTTATTGCGTTATTGTGGGTATTCATAAAATATTTCAACTCCAAAATTTCTTCTAATCTAATGTAGATTCAGTGTTTCATCTACTATTAGAAGAATGCACCTGCCTGGAAATATTCTTTGCAGTTTTCAAAATTTAAATTAAATTATATTGACCCAATTTTTTTCTTTTGTTTTTTGACTGCTGCAAATAAAGCTTGCTCATCTCACTTGTTTGAACCAGAAAATAAGTTTGGCTTCAAAACCTTCATAGTTTCCTCTCTTCAGTTTTTTTTTTCTTTAATGATTTTAATGAACATTTGGGAATAACATGTTTCACAAAAATGCTGTTATGCATTTTCCATGTTTTGTTCATCTTTTGTTTTGCTTAATTTGGTCTCAGGCTAAGACAAGATTATTTTCTATCTCTTTTAAAATTGTCAGTTTTTCATCATTACTGTTGCAACCCCAATTGAAAGCTTTGTTTTGCCATTTGGATAATGAAAAAAAAATGTAGAATAAAAAATTGTGTGGAAGTTGATATAGATTTTAAATAGATAAAGCCTTACACTATAATCCTCATGGAAACACAATTAAAAGATTTAATTTAAATCAGTCTCTAGAAAATGCAGATAAAAAGCTAGCAAAAGAATAAAAATGTGTGTCAATAAATAAACTTTAGCAGCTTTATTGTGATATAATCAAATCAATTTATGCATGTTTCTAGGCTATACACACAGGTAAAATGAATATTCAACTATTCTGGCCTGCAATAATAAAACTAAATGTCAGAACTACAAAAATGAATGTGACTGGGTAAAACATGACAGACACTTTTTTTTCACTGTGAAAATGCCCTCTTTTGAATATATATTTATAAACCGGAAGTTTCTGGTTACTTATCACTATAATTTGGTAGAGGGATTATTTTTAATTGAGAGGGTGTTTATAATACACTGATTGATCACTGGATAGTACTCCACTTATGTTTTTAATATGCTAACTAATAAGTATATTTAAGTTATACACCAAAATGAACTATATTAGTATGGAAAAAAATTCATTATTTTGATCACATATTACAAAATATCTTTTTCTCAAAATGGTCATTATTTGCAATGTATTTGAACTACGTGCTGAGAATCCTATATAACCTCAAAACATCTTCCTTCTCTGCCTGTACCAGGTGATATTTTTTTATATTTCAAATTTTTGGCAAAAGTAATAACTGGGCAATAAGTAAAAAGTGAAACATTGGAAACTTTCAAGTCCTGTTTCTCAAACATTATCCCCAAACTTTCCAGGCACTAATAAT
The DNA here is from genome assembly GCA_032207245.1 of Pardosa pseudoannulata. Classification (NCBI taxonomy): domain Eukaryota; kingdom Metazoa; phylum Arthropoda; class Arachnida; order Araneae; family Lycosidae; genus Pardosa; species Pardosa pseudoannulata. Next base: position 54,708 of record JAGEOH010000098.1, read on the forward strand.
TACAACTGAAGCTTGTGTTCAGATAATTGCATACATGTTTGAAAAATGGAACATGAATTATATCCTCCTTCAAAAGTTCAAAATCATGAACTTGAAGAAAGATTTGATATAGAAAAATGAGTGAAGCAAACTATGATAAATGAGTCATAGATAAATGAGTGATGTCATCTATTATACCAATTATTAATTATATATAAATTTTTGAAAAGTGAAGGCAAACTCATATTTAAAAGCATAATTCTTTTATTATGTGATAATAATAACATTTGAAAACAATAATGCAGAGTCATGAA
>JAGEOH010000098.1:60000-109675 GCA_032207245.1 Pardosa pseudoannulata
AATTTCTTTCTCTTCTTTAGCTTTATCTTGCAGAATCTATAATTAACAAAATTCAGCAATTTTATAAACAGATAAAATCACATTTTTTTTTAATTAAACTATTATGTGCATTTGAATTTTAGAAAAAAGAATTTATTTAATTCCTCCTCTACATTGGATGATACTCCTAAGCTTGATTCTCAATATTTATTTATAAATATAAAATAGTACAGAGTTCAGCATACCTCACAGCTGCAAAATTAGTCATAAAAATTACTAAATTTTTTTTTAGGTGACTAAATAGTAATTAAACCAACAGCAGCACACATATTACATACTTGCCAATTTTTATATAATGGCATCAGTAAAACTTTTCATGAAATATTTGCTCTTTGTTTAGTTAATTTTAATTGGTACAAGTAATTGTAATTCATGAAACCTTTATTCATCTATGATCTATATAATAAAACATATTTGCTAGTTTTTTCAATTAAATTTGATTGTAGAAACACACAAAACTAATCTAAATTTCAACACTTAATATCAATTTACCAAAAGCAATAAAATAAGATGTTAAAATAATCATACTACAATTTACTAAGCTTTAATTCTGTTAAATTTATATATTTTTTTTCCAATATTCTAAATCTTTAAAAAATTATATTTACAAAACTCTAATAAAATTGATAACCTTTAGACCAATGGTGCCATTATTTATTTTTAGCAAGTTTATACAGGAATTTAATATCTTTTAAGCTTATTAAACGTGTTTATAGATTTTTTATTAGTTATGTAATGAAATAATTTTTAAATTTTCAAATATTACTAAAATGAAAAATTCATTGTTCTTTTTATGAAATTTTTGAATTTTTTTTCAAAAGCCTATAGAATTTTATTTTCTTTTCATTAATTCTTCTACCCCCTTCTTTTGTATAGTTTAAAATACACTGCCTCAGCAAGGTGTAATTTCTCATTGTCTGTATTTCATGACTTTGGTTGGCTAAGGCTTTTTTGGCACAAGATCCAAGTAAGGACATACTGCACTAAGCAAAAGGGCAGAATAATCAAGCAATAGTATAAAATTAATGCAATGGGAGTAAAAAGTAAAAGTGTAAATATATAAATAAAAGCAACAAGTAAAAACAGGATAAAGATTCAATTTAAAATTGTATTTTTTAAAAATTACACTTAATTAAAAAGGTCAATGTAAATAAGAAAGTTTAAAAGATTTGGGTGAGGGATCATGCCTTTGAAAATCTTTCTGTTGCTATATGAAATAAAAAAGTTAAGAATCGTTAACCAAATAATGCTTTTCATTTCTTTTTATGGGAAACTAAAAGAAGCTTGTAGTACTTATATGAAGGTTTTTTTTTTTGGAGGGGGGTTGTTTTTGTTTTTTTAAATCAAAGTTTCCATTTCGAAGAGTAGATTGAAATCCTATAAACAATCTGCCAAAATTTTTAAATGTCTGCAACTAATTATAACTTTTCCATTATCAACATTTTATTATTTTTTAGCTTTGTACATAAATTTACTTTTCAGCAGGTACATTGACAGAAATCCAAGATAAATAATACTACAATATTGTGTTTATATCTGATACCGAATAAATCTTTTATCACAGAGATTTTTGTTTTTTAAATAAATTGAATCGTATGGTGTAACAGCTGATTTTTAATGATGACAAGCTGTAACTCAAAGTTGCTTAAATTTCATATTAGTTTTTACCCTTGTAACAAAGAGTGACAACAGTAAAATAACCTTGCAGCTATCATTCAGTCACTGATGGAGAGTATAAGTGTTTCCAGTATCTTATTATGTATAACCTTTTATCAACAGACCTGGTTCATAACTTTGTGCTGAGTTGTGTGATTGTGTTTGTATTCCTTTATTAGTCTTTCCACAAGGTATAATAAAACTGTGCCGTCCATAATTACTTAGGTTATATTTATTCATAAATATATATTTCACAGAAATGACTCTGACATTAATAGCTTAAAAATAGTATGATTTTAAAGCTAAAGAATGTCTTCTCCTAACAGAAGGATGTTTCACTGTTTAGCTAAATTTCAATTTTTCTAAATTTCTAAACGTTACACAGAAATTTAGATAAAAATTGGTTAAGCTCTTTCCAAAATTTTTGATTGCTAATTTCTTTAAAAAAAAATCAGTGAGTATTTTTCTTCTCCCCCAGAAAATGTTACTGTTTAACAACAAGTAGGTTACATGTACAAAAAAGTGACAAACTTAACTAAAGGTCAAATATAGTAACTAAAAGTGACCGGTATTAAAAACAGGGATTTTCTCCTATTGAGCCCTGTAATACAAATAATCTACCTAAAGCTAGAATTTAGAGACAAGTCAATTACTTGGTCTATGCAATGCATTAAATAACAAGATTATATATTTATATGTATAATACAGAGAAAAAATGAAAATTAAAAGTTAAAAACTATTACTCTATTTTAAACATTACCAGCCAGCTTATGCATTTAAGCCATATAGTGTATTAATTTTAATCACATTGTAGAATTGTACATAGATTCTACTATTTTAAATTATTTCACATGTATTTTGAAATTGTCTCATCTCAAAATATAAAAATAAATCCCTTGAAATTTTTACATAAAAAAATGATTTGAATGGCTCATTAATACAATTATCTCTGTATAAAATTCAATATTTCAGCTTTATGTCACTTGTAGATACAAGAGAAGAACTTAATAGTTCTTCAAACCTGTAACTATTTTTCAATTCCACATTATGCTATAAACTTTCTGTACGAACATTCATATAAAAACCTATAAACGCATTTTCAGACTAAAAATGGTTGAACATGTACAGCACTGCCTATCAATACTACAGTTTATGAGTTCTAATCCCACTGAATACATGGATGATTATAGTTGTTTAGAATTGGCAGTACATTTCAATCTAATGCAACAAAAATTCTCACACTGTGGCATCCCCAACGTTATAAAAGGCTGTGCAACCAGCCTATGTAGGATTTTTGCTGTGGACAATGTCAAATAAAGTATGTGAAACTTATCCTAAAAAATCGTATTCTTCTTTCGACCATGCTACATCCTTGAAGCATAGCAGGCCCCACACACACACACACACACACATATATATATATAACATGCTGACAATGTAGAAAATAAATTTAAATAATTTATCTATTGTGTTGATGCATTTTCACATAATTAATCAAAGATGAGATGAAATAAATGATACTGATATCCAAAAGGCACAGAATTAAATAGTAATCCAAGAAGAAAGGGAATTGAAAAACTCAGTCAGGGCAAAAGATTCATTTATTCCCCTGCAAATAAAACTATTCTATAAATTACAATTAGAGCATAGCATCTCACCTATTTTATTTCAAATGTGCTAAGTACAGCCATTATGTCCATACTGCAATCATGTACAAGAAAGTTTTCTCATGGCCTTAGAGCCTAATATAGGTTTTTAAAATGTGATGATATGACACTGACACTTCTTCAAGAATTACACATGTGAATTTAACTGGCAAATTCTTATGTATAATATCTCCCTGTGCTATATTTTGATTATAAATAAATTTTTATACTGAATTAAGATGAAAAATGAACATTAGAGTTTGATAATTTCTTGCTAATTAACTATCATTATGTATATATATATATATATATATATATATATATATATATATATATATATGTGTGTGTGTGTGTGTGTGTGTAAATTATCAATTATAAAACTCTTTGACAAGAAGAAAGCTCAACAGCTAGCAGTAATAAAAATGTAGTCGGACTGACATTGAAGACAACGGCATCTGTCTAACTGAAACTTTATTCCAGAGGTGCTACAACGGACATATTTTCTACTTAACAACAGACAAAGGACAAGACACAAAAATCACTCTGCTCGAACAGAGGTGCACCCAACAGTGAAGACAGAAAGAATTTTCCCAAGGCAAAAAAAACTTACTCAGCAAATTAAGTGGAAGATCATAAAGAACACAGAGCTATTTTCCTGCGACAGCTGGGAAATGTGCTGAATAGACAGAAGTTTACATTTTTAGGATAGAAAGTTTTTGGAAGAATTTTAAGTGGAAAACACTCCTTTGATTAAACTACTTAGAGGGTGGGAAAAAGATTTAAAGGAATTAGAATGGGAGAGAGGAAGTTTTTAATGAAATATTAGACTTAATTTTCATATATTACACACACACACACATATATATACATATATATATATATATATATATATATATATATATATATATATATATATATATATATATATATATATATATATATATATATATATATATATATATATATATATATTCTAGTGTGAGTGTCAGGTTTGAAAATTTAAAATTAATAATTCATGGGTTTAAGAGCAGAAGTGCATCACACATTTAGTGGATATGTATGTACATGCATATTCAAAGGCATTAGATGGGAACAGATTAATGGAAATAGAACTTTCTGACCTGGACTTTGAAAATAGGGTAAAAAAATTGCAAAAAGCATATTTTTTAGCACTAATGCACACATTCACAATGTCCTTAAATTTTTCAGAATAAGTATTGAAAATTCATAGCCATTGGATGATATACAGGTGATAAATAGCCTGTCTTAATCTCCTAAAATAATACAGAAATACTAAAATATCCATACCTTTAATTGAGTTCGTGACTTTGTGATATTAGTAAAAAGTTCATCAGCTACTCCACTTAATTCTGTAGTTCTTCTTACCTTGTTAAATTTTTTGCTTAAACCAGAAATAATTATATATCTATCTTTTTCATGCTGCTCTTCTGCATGTTTCATTTTCTGTGTCAAAATCAGACATTCATTTATACCGTCAATAAATAATTTTTCTGTTACTTTCAGTCTGAAATAAAAAGTTAAATTACATTTCTCTCTATGATCATGAAAAATCAGTTTATTACTATTTAATTGTCTGTATCACATTAAAAATACCGTTCTGAGAAAAACGCATTTGAAGTTTATGAAATCAACTTGAACTATTAAAAAGTTAACATACATGTTTCAAATTCCTCACACTTTCTTGCTTCAAAACTTTCTAATTGCCAAGTTGCTAATTTTTAAGTATACTAAAAAAATGTATAAACTAATCTTCATGAAAATTAAAAAAATTTTGTCCAAAAAAATTCTTTTTAAAAATCTTTAAATTCACAACTTCAGGTTCCGAAGTCGCTACTTCCATTTTGTTTTGACAACTGTCACTGATGTTGAAACAGCTGTAACTTTTCTTTAAAATGCCGTTGAGACAAAACAAAAACCCATTTAGAAGCCTAAAAGTTGAAATTTTACAATAGAAAAACAAAAGAAAACTATGAGTTTTGGCAAAAAATGACATTTTCAAAATTGACAGATACCTTAAGGAGTATATTATGGATGCAAGTATCATTACTCCTACTAGATCCTTATAATTTAGAAGCAGAGACCAAGCACCCAAGCTTGGCCTGCTACCTCCAGAGGTATTATTTGAACTAGGAGAACATTGCAACAACAAACCTATTTTATATGCCATTAATAAATACAGCAGATCTTTGGCCAGCTCAAGCCTTGAATTCACAACCTTTTGATGGCATCAATGCTTTTGCTGACTGAGCTACCATGTTGCATGTACAAAAATTAATATTATCTTAATCGTGAATTTCAAAAGACAACTTTGTTGATTGTTGCTATTCTGCAACACAACAATTAGCAAAACTTGTTCATAGAACCTGTAATAAATGGCACTATTACTTTTTGTATTAGTTTCATTTATCATTTGATCAAATGCAAATGATTATTACAGAAATAAACTTTGGATTCGGTAAATTAAAAAGAAAAAAAAAATGTAAATAACTTAAGTAGATTTTTCAAAAAAGATAGTTTTAAAATTCTTTGTATCAAAATAATTTTTGTACAGAATAAAAAACAGTATTTGTAAGAAATATGCAAGTATTAATTTGTAGAAAATGCCCTTTTTTGAGCTAGTAAAACTTTATTCTTATGGATTTACTTTCCTAAATTATTTTTTGCATGTTTGAAATAATATATCCTAAAATTTAAGGAATATGTTTTAATTCAAAGTTGTTGAGATACAAAGAACTCCAACTTAAGCTCAAAAACAAAGCTATTAAAAGAGTAGAAAACAAATGATAAATCATATCCAAATAACGATGAAAAATTCAGTCTTCTAATTTGTAATTTTGATTAACTTTATAATTTCATTTTACCTTAAAATTATTGAAAATTAAATTTCTAAAACAATGAAGTTATTATTATTGTTGTCAATCCTTATCAAAATTTTTCTAGACAGAAAAGATTAATTTAAGGATTTGGATGGGAAAATGTCTATAACAGCATTCATTAAACATGATTTAACAACTATCCCTGTACTAATGAATTAAATTCTAACAATTTAAAGAATCTCTGAAAATCTCTTAAATTTATATAGAAAACTAGACTAGAGAAAACTGAAACATCTAAATTTTTCATAGAGGAAATATTTTTTTAATTTCAAAAATGATTTAAAATAAAAAATCATTGAATAATAATTACTACAAAGAAATTTAAGAAAAAATACATATCGCATGAAACTTTAGTTAATGTCTATCCCATTTTGACCTGAATTTTTCTGAAATCTACTAAAAAATAAAGATTTTAAGCTAAAAATTATGGAAAACTTCTCCATCCTACTCTTGATATTCTAAGAGTTCTCTAGAAAATGGAAATTCCCTCTCTTTTAAGGGTGATCCAAGTTATTATCATTAGACTTATTGGTAGATACATCAGGAGCCTTGCTTATGTCAGTGAACAGACCTTTTGCTTATCCTCATTTGTACTTCTGCTCAGACCTCGCCTGTCCTTCTTGTAACAATAAGTTACATTCAATTTCTCAACATTGGTTTTAACTCTTTCCATATAACATTACAGAAGGCAAAGAATTGGAGCAGGTAGGATAAGGAAGAAACTTTCAACTAAAAGGCTAAAAGGCTCATTCACCTAGTATACAACAATGAGAATACTTTAAAATCACTTACTTCTTTTGTAATTCTTTTATTTGAATTTCATGATTTCTCTTTATTTCTTGACATTTTTCCAATTCTTCTTTTAAATCTATAATCTTTTCAGATTTGCGTTGAGTAGTCTTTAGAACTTCATCAAGCTGGTTTTGTAGATATTCTAACTAAATACATCAAGTAGCAAAATCATAAATATCAGTATTCAGTTGAAAGTTTATTTATTTAAAAATTTATTATTATTGAATTAAACTATATAATTTACACTACAACTTAAATATATAATGAGTTAATAGAATATATGTAAAGGGAAATAGAGTACTGCCAACAGACATATGGAACATTTTCCCCCATACACTTTAAAAATTTATAAACCAAACCTTAAAGGCAATCTAATATACATATAAAATATTTATACTACTTTTCCTACTTTTTTTCCTTTTCGAACCATTTAACTTTAGATGTTGTAACTAATTTTCATGTATCCCAAAGATAACTGACAAACTAAATCATACCTGCCCCAGTTAAGTAGGCGAGCAGGTCACATGTTTTATACACAGCCCACAATAGCTTGGTGCTTACATCCAGCTTTTACTTTAAGCAATTTATTTAAAATTAGACTGATTTTAAGAAAAATATTAATAGTTAAAAAATTAAGAATCAAAGAAAAGAAATTAAGGGTAGAGATCTTTTATAAGAAGTTTTAAGGAGTGTAAAAACCCTGTTAAAAGTTCAATAACATCAGATAAACAAGATGGCTATCAAAAAATAAATAAATAAATAAAATAGTATGACATGTTTAAAACTTATAGAAGAAAAATTAAATAGAAAGTAACATTAAATGAATTACATTAAACTCATCAGATAGTTCTTTGAACTTTGAAAGGGTTTTATTAATATTTCTTAAAATCTCCTCAGAATCTGAGCTTTTAAGATCTGTCTGTTGTTCTGCTGATTTCATTAATTTATTTTTAACATTTCTTTCTCTACTTTCTAACATTTCTTGTTCCTCTTCAAGTTTTTTCTGAGTTTCTTTCGACCTACATACATAAAGAATATATATTAGAGAATCATAAATGAATACACAAAATTATGTAATTATAATAATATTCAAATACTTAAAAAGAAATTTTGATTGTTTATTTTCAAAGAAAAGAAAGTAAAATTTATAATATTAGCAATAATTAATAAAAATATGATTTTAATTTTTCATATTAAAATTTTATGCATCCTCACACATGATTAACTTTTAATTTTCTAGCATGCACACCTACAAAAATGTTTACAACAAAGGCAATATTTCTCATGATGTTGTCACATACAATATTGAAACTGCCTAAAAGTTATTTGTATAGGGTGGTCACAAAAAAGTTATTTCAATCTCTCTGGTAATTCTAGGTTATCTAATTCAATTTCATATACTTTCCAACAGTACTGTTGTTAATCTTTAATGCCTATATTCTCTCTGTCACCCCTGATAAGCCTAAAACACCAAGAAAGACAATGTCAGCTACGGTTATTAAACACTTTTACAGTATTACATACCATTTTAACTATTCTCTATTTAGTTCTTTAATTCAATGATTTTGAAATAAACTGAGAGTAATTAAACAAAAAATAAAAAGAAATCTTCTACTTGTTACCCAAATAACAATATAGTGCAAATTTATTTGTGCATTGAATATAAGACCATAGAAGATTGATAATGTGCAATACTAATTGTTTATAATCAAATTGTGAAATCCTGGAATCTTGTAAGAATTCTCTGATATTTATCTAAATATTACAATTAGTTTAAAATTCCCTGATTTTTCACTGTTTTTGAGGTATGTGACTACCCTGTTTGTAATTCTCTCTCCATTTATTCCCTATGGAAAAAAATTAGATTTGCCATATTTTGAATTTTATATTCCAGTTATATCATTGATTTCATATAGTATCATGCTTCCACCATAAAGTTTATCTTGTGCTGTGGCCTGTAGACTAATATTTTTTTTAAAAAGGAAAATAACAGGAGAAAATTTAGGATAAAATAGAAATCTATTTTCTATCAATATATTTTTAAAATACAAGCTTCATTAACAGCTTGTCTTGTAGTTATATCTTCATAATAATGCTATTCATATATAAACAGATCAAAATACAGGTGGTTATCAAAATAATGGAAACATCTGTAAATAAAACGCATTTAAGAATGTGGTTCATAAACATTAAAATGTAATCTCCTAGATATCATTTTTTACATAAAATGTACATATTGTAGTAGAATAAGGTAGCTTTAGTGATGTTGTATATGTTTTGGATTTTTGTCAAAAGTATAAAGTGTCAGATTTTACAGACTTTCAAAGAAGCCAAATTGTAAGAGTCCAACTAGCTGGAGCATTTGTGACTAAAATACCAAAGCTTTTAGGTGTTCCTAGTAGTAAAGCATCTTAAGTTTTGACAGCATACATACAGCATGGCAAAGCAAGTTCAACGCAAAATTGCTGAGAGAAGGAGAAACTGAATGAATAAGATCAATATGTATTACAGCAGTTTATAATGTCTAAAAAAAAAAAAAAAAAAAAAAAAAAAAAACGAATGCCGCCAAAGTGACTGCAGAGTTCAATCAGCATCTGGATTCTCCAATGTCAATAATTGCAGTTAGGAGGCACCTTCATAAATAGAACAGTTAAAGCATAGTAGTGATTCCCAAACCTCTTGACCCAGATATCGATTCCAAACAATCCACTACAGTAACGCTACAGTTTCAAAACCTGGTAAATGGATAAAAGAAAAATAGTTATATGGTCATATGAGTTACCTTTCCCATTTTTATCCCCAACAGGACAGGTGCATGCTTGGAGGACACCTGCACAAGTATATGATTGTGGTTGTCTCCTTCTTAACTGTCAGGAATGGAGGTGGATCCGTAATGATATGGGATAGCCATGTTGTGGTTTTCTGCTGGCCTAATAGAAATCCTAAAAGGTATGATAACTCAGGAAAAATATAGAGAAGTTTTAAATGACCAGGTCCATCCTATGACACAAACATTTTTTCTGCAGAAGATTGAATTTTGTAAGAAGATAATTGTCCTATTCATGAAACAGGACCTGTCTAATCATAATTTAATAAACAAGAGAATGAAGCGATAAATCTACCTTGGCCTGCAGTTCTCTGACCCCAATTTAATGAACCTATTATGGTTTATTTCAGAGTATTCAAATAAGAATCAAAATCCTTCCCCATGTACTTCTCCCAGAATTTTCACAATATTCCTCTAAATACTATTCAGCCCTTGTATGATTCAATTCCCATACAAATCTAAGCTGTATTACATGCTAAAGGCAGTTCTATGCCCTATTAGTAAAAAATTCCTCATAAATTTATGGTGTTTCCATTATTTTGATAAACATTTGTACATACTTATTTTTAAAAAACAAAACCATTATAAAAATAGTAAAAAAATAAAAAAAAAACATTTGATTTGGTTTACTTTTTAAATAAACATGTTCAAGAATGCACTTTCTCAATATATATAAGTTTTACTGAGCAAGCTTTTTTCATGAAGAGAGCATGAATCATCTATATCACATATACAAAAGTTATATATTAATTTTGGCTAAATATTGTAAATACTAAAGCATAGACAAAATACTTATTTAAACTAAATCTAAATTAAATCTAATGCAATAAAAACTCTTTAAATTGAATTTAAAATAATAAAATATTTAAAGTCTAAAAATATACAAGAAATATGAACTAGTAACAAGAAAAAAGAATTAACAACTGAAGGTCTGCAGATTACCATAAACACAATTTAATTTCTTTACACCTTTCACTGTAAAATGAGATTTCAGAATGTTTAAAAATTAAATCTCTTTTATGGAATTATATAATTACTTTTCAATCAATAATTTTGCTTCAGTTGAATCGCCAATGACAAGATTCTCAGCTTCCTGAACTGTAGGTTTATAAAAGCCAAGTAATTTTTCCAAATCTAAAGAGTCTAAAGAGTCAGATTTTGCCTAAATGAATAAAAAATATTTTTTTCACTATTTTAAAAAAATAAAACATTAAATTAAATTAGCTCAAAATGCATTGATAGCTTTCCCATGCATGAAATCATCAATATTTCTAATTTTTAGAATTTAGATTTTAAAATTACCATTAAATTTAAAGACATTCTATACATTGTCAATTACAATCTATACATTGTCAAATAAATTGGTTAAATGCATCATAGCTATAAAATTCTATTCAATTATTATTTTGGCCGAACGATGGCCGAATGGTAGAGCGCTGCTCTTCGGAACCGGAGTCGGGCATGGATGTTTGTAGCCGTTCGGAATCGGCTTTAAACTGTAGGTCCCGGTCTCATTAGCCCTCGTGTGCAAAACAGTAGACCGTAGCACTCTAAACCAAACCAAACCAATCAATTATTATTTTGAAATTTCAGGCTTTTAAATTTTTACAGGAATTTTTCTATTTAAAAAAACAAATCTTACATTCTTAAAAATTCTTATGCTTGGAGTAAAAAGAGAGAAGTAAAAGAGTATAATATAAAGAGTGCATAATTTGCTTAAAAGCACTGCAGGCAATTCTTTTGCACTACAAGGCTTAATTAGACTGGGACTAAAACTCAATTTTAAATGGTTATGAATATCAATGCTAATAGTCAGATTTAACTAAAACACTTTTGTATTGAAAGAGAATACTTTATTTGTTTGGCCATCATTCAGCAACAGAAAAAAAAAATGTGTTTAGTAAAGAGTGTATGCAAGTGAAAACTTATATTATATAAACAAACATTTACAAAGAGTTTGTTGATATCATTTAAAAAAAAGTTTGACTGGAGCATAACTTATTTCTACAGCCCCAAATGTTTCCTAGTTGGCACCATTTAAGACAGTGACCTCCAAACTTATGAGCTTTTGAGCAACTGTACCATTTTTAAAAATAAATCCTGTAAGCTACCAAAACAAACTATGATAGAAATAAGAACTTTTATTTCCATATGTTACATTTATTATTATCTATAAAATATATTTCAAGTAAATATGAATTTAAAATTAATAAAAACTATATATAAAAGAAAGAAATTGAAATTCTATCATACATAAGAAAAAAATTTGAAGCATTGTTAGTAATAAATTAGAAATGTAAGAATATATTTTTTCATCTGACTAATCGAGTCTAATGAAAAGTACAGCACTCTGTTTGGTCATCAACAAGATTATTTAGAGTAGGTAATGACATTCATTCAAGTATGGTTGTCTAATGTCCTTCAGTCAATCTGTTTCTGTACTTATTTTTTATAAATTCCATGCTGAATAAGGAAACTTCACACAGATATGTGGAGTTTAGCATTAGCCAACTTGAATGCAAACTCTGATCTACTGAAAATGTTTCCATGATCTACTAGCTATTGGCAACTTGGTGATCACTGATTTAAAAAATATTTTGAAAGTAACTTCCAAAGTTGAAATAATTAACTGGGATTACCAGTATTTAACTAGTTGCACTGACTTCACACAAAATCAATTACATATGATCATGAGTGGTTCAAAAATCAAATCAAGCACCAACAAGTGCTTTTATAACTCAAGAGCTGAAGAAATTGCAAAATAAAAAAGCAAGTTTAAAAAAAACTTGTTAAATAAGAAGGGAGAAATAAATCTTTTTTCCTCAAAATATAATTATTCAATAAAATGTATATTCTCTTCGCATTTGGTAACTAATATATTAGATGGACTGTATGAAGTTCATCCATTTCTGACTATATATCGTTAATTTCCTAGAAATTTCTACAGAAACTTTTAAAATCTTGTCATCCATTTTAAATGGCACATGCTTACTCCTGTTAAGTGCATTTGAGAAAATGTTCATATATCTTTTGTTTTCTAATAGTATGTGTATTTCAAAAGGAATTTTTTTTAAAATTTTTAAACCTGTGAATAAGTAAGAAGGTAGTTTTTTAATAATAAAAGTTTTCTTCAGCAACCCTCTATGCTGAAAGTATGTAAGAAAGGTGATATAATTGATAATGATAACCAAAATTTAATCATCAGAAATATCAGACAATGACACTTAAAAAAATAAATCATAATTGTTGCAATTATATTCATTAATAATAAATATAACTATATTTATACAGTTTAAAAGTAAAATTTGCACTAAATGTGCAGAAACTGAAAATTAACCCTAGAAAGAGATCCTTACACTTTAGAGATGACTTGTAATCAAACTAACAATCTGTTTAAAACTGAAAAGACTGACTTTAATGTGCAATAAATAAATCATTTTTTAAATGAAGGCATATGCATTGATTACTTTTCTGTGATTTAAAATAAACTTTTAAGAAGATTATTACTTTCAATCTTTTTCAAAGATTATTACTAATGATGCATCTTGCACATGCATCTGTAGTATCATTCTTCAACAAAATCAAGATAGCATTCTGAGCTGAAGTTTATGAAACAGAAAGTAATAATAATCGAAAAATAAATGAAAAAAAATTTATTAAATGACATTTTTCCAACTGAATAAATACTAAGTAATTGCTTCATTTCTTCATTATAAATAAGTACTGTATATTAAAATACACAGTATAATACATCAAATAATGTGCATTAAAATAAAAGAGGAGTGTTTAGTGAAGTGCCATTTTGAAACTCATATTTTTTTCATCTGATAAATGTATTAGGTAATACAACTGCAATGCATAAAATATATTTCATAAAAGTTTGATTAATAAGTTTTGGTAAAAATATTTGCTTAAACTATAAATACTTTTGTAAAGATTTTGAACATTATTAGTCAAATAGCCTAGCCCTACTCTACACAAAAATCAAATGGCTACTTACAGATTAAATTTATGTTTTTGCATATATTGCCATAAATTTAAATTAGCATTTACTTTTAAAGGAAAAATGTACAAGTAGCTAAATCTGGATTCTCATATTAGCATTAGAAAGCTTTAAAAATAAAATATTTAATTGTCTAGTTTTTGTTTTTAAGTATTTATTGTGCAAATATATAACAAAATTCAAGACCAAAAATACATTTTTACAAATTAAAGTGAATGAATTTCAAACAGAAACTAGAATTACATTAAATTCATCTTTGTGTAAACATGAGGCATACATAATTATATGTTATATACCAGATCAGTGGCATATGCAGAATTTTTTCAAGGGTGTGTTCATAATTATCAAGGGGCAATTCATAATTCTAAAAAATAATAGTCCTCATAATTTCTACTAAAATTTTTATTTTTGCCATTTTCTCTGAGCTCAAGGGAGGTGTTTAAACCCCTAACCCTCCCTTGCATACGCCGCTGCACCAAATTAAGACTTTTTTTTGTCCAATTTGAGATTTTAAAAGTGAAAATTTAGTCACATTCTCTACTTAAATAACAAATAAATTATTGATAAATATTTTTATACCAATCTTTAAGCTTTACACAGTATTTAAATAATGTAGTACATTTTGATATAAATATTGATAAAAATAGGGTCAAAGTAAAACTTGTACATTACACAAAATTCTCAACTTTATAGAAATTAAAATCCTGATATTTTCACAGATGTATGACTTCTAACATGATTTTTAATTTTAAAATCTCTAATTGAACAGAAAAACCATAGTGTATGAGTTTTATTTTGACAATGTGTTTTTAACATGACAATATTTCAAAAGACTTAAATTTTAATTTAAAATAAATAAACAAATGTTAGTTTAGAAAATAAAATTTAAATCTTTCTTATAAAGTAATTTAGAGACAAAAATTAAAATGGAAATTAATAACTCAATATTTGTACCTGTCTAAGAGATATAAATTCACTGTCAGAGATTGTTTTTTTCTTCGCATTTGATTCTTCTCTTGGTGAATCGTCAGATAAAGAGGAAAATTCCTGAGGCAAATCAGCAAACCTACTCCAATAATCTCTCTTTAAAACACTTTCTACAAAATCAGCTGCTCTTAAAACAGTTTTATGAAGTGTATCACAGTTACTAATAATATTTTTAAAATCATTAAGATGCTGCCTTCTATCTTCTTCTTGGATACAGACAGAAGAATCTGTTAGAGCATTAAAGAAAGATGTTCTTTTTAGACCTACATTTAACAACTCATTTTCAGCAGTGATAGTTGTCATTTCCTTCAGCATTTCTTCAAAATGCTTCAATTCAGATCTTAGTACATTACCATTTTTTTATTTTCTGTATTATTAGAAATAAACTTAATAAGAGATTTATACATATTGTTAATATCAAATGTCAGTCGAGTGCATTGACACAAACAAGATTCTAACTGAAGAATACTGTTTTCTTCTACTATGTGTTGCATATCTGTAGATGTATAAGGGATATTTGCCAATCTGTGATATAGTTTAGTATCCTGAATGTATCTTAAAATGTTAGTGATTTTATAAATTGTCTCTGCAACTAAAATTATTAATAACTGTATATTTTTTAGATGTAAAGCCTCAGCACTTGATTCTTGTTTAACAAGTTGACTTTCAGTTGGTAAAGTTTTTAAAGATGAACTCATGTTGACATTTATATCTTGAAGTCTGAAAATAAATTGAAAATATTTTTAATTTTTTTAGGAATGAGTATAGGAGTGTCTTAATATGAAATCCAAGTACTACATAACTTATTTCCTGGTATATAAGGATCAAATTTTAGATAATGCTTTCAAATTTAGCCATGACCAAGATTTATATTTTTTTTTATGGGAGAAGAGTTTAAATTGGACTGAGGTTAGGCTAGGTATGGAGTGCAGGAGTCTATTTTTTTGCCACACGAGGGCTAGAGAGACAAGGACCTACTACTTACAGCCAATTCTGAAAACTACAAACAATTATGCTACAATGAGATTCAAATCTACAAACTCTGATAATGAAGGTCAGCACCCTAACCATTCAGCCATTATTTGGCAAACTGGACTAAGGCAATTATATATTTAACTACTTTTTTTATAGAAAAAAATTATATAAAACTCAATATTAAAACTTAATAATAGCATTAAAATATTAATAAAGTAACATTAAGGTTTAATCACCATTTGTGATATAAAAAGTATAATCATTTATATATTTACCCACATTTTACTAGAGATAAAATGGATATCTGGTAGACATCCGGTATTCGGCATATTTGTGATATTTGTCAAACTGTGGCAACAATAGACACTGCTTTTTAATACAATTTCATTAGAATAGGATTTCAGACCATATGAATCAAGTGAACTGGAAGGAAATTTCCTGCTTTAACATCAAAGTAACCTCAGCCCTCATGCAAGATTCAGAGTGGTAATCATTTCATCTAAACATGAACCCAATTTCCTTGTACACCAGTAATGACAAAGGCAGAAAAGATATTAAAAATCATGGCTTTTCACAAGGAAAGGTGATAAAGTACCAAATTTTTAAATTTTTCTTTTTCTGATTCACTGTTACGGCAAAAATATTTCTAGACTGAAAATATAATATATGCATGAAAAAAAATGTTGCCCTACAATATTTCATTAAATCATCTATCAATTACTACTTATTTTTAAAAAACAAAACCATTATAAAAATAGTAAAAAAATAACCTAATATTTGATTTGGTTTACTTTTTAAATAAACATGTTCAAGAATGCACTTTCTCAATATACAAAAGACAAAATACAAAATACTTATCTAAATTAAATCTAAATTAAATCTAATGCAATAAAAACTCTCTAAATTGAATTTAAAATAATAAAATATTTAAAGTCTAAAAATATACAAGAAATATGAACTAGTAACAAGAAAAAAGAATTAACAACTGAAGGTCTGCAGATTATCATAAACACAATTTAATTTATTTACACCTTTCACTGTAAAATGAGATTTCAGAATGTTTAAAAATTAAATCTCCTTTATGGAATTATATAATTACTTTTCAATCAATAATTTTGCTTCAGTTGAATCGCCAATGACAAGATTTTCAGCTTCCTGAACTGTAGGTTTATAAAAGCCAAGTAATTTTTCCAAATCTAAAGAGTCTAGAGTCTTCTAAAGAGTCAGATTTTGCGTAAATGAATAAAAAATATTTTTTTTCACTAGTTTAAAAAATAAAACATTAAATTAAATTAGCTCAAAATGCATTGATAGCTTTCCCATGCATGAAATCATCAATATTTCTAATTTTTAGAATTTAGATTTTAAAATTATAATTAAATTTAAAGACATTCTATACATTGTCAATTACAATCTATACATTGTCAAATAAATTGGTTAAATGCATCGTAGCTATAAAATTCTATTCAATTATTATTTTGAAATTTCAGGCTTAAATTTTTACATGAATTTTTCTATTTAAAAAAACAAATCTTACATTCTTAAAAATTCTTATGCTTATAGTAAAAAGAGAGAAGTAAAAGAGTATATTATAAAGAGTGCATAATTTGCTTAAAAGCACTGCAGGCAATTCTTTTGCACTACAAGGCTTAATTAGACTGGGACTAAAACTCAATTTTAAATGGTTATGAATATCAATGCTAATAGTCAGATTTAACTAAAACACTTTTGTATTGAAAGAGAATACTTTATTTGTTTGGCCATCATTCAGCAACAGAAAAAAAAAATGTGTTTAGTAAAGAGTGTATGCAAGTGAAAACTTATATTATATAAACAAACATGTACAAAGAGTTTGTTGATATCATTTAAAAAAAAGTTTGACTGGAGCATAACTTATTTCTACAGCCCCAAATGTTTCCTAGTTGGCACCATTTAAGACAGTGACCTCCAAACTTATGAGCTTTTGAGCAACTGTACCATTTTTAAAAATAAATCCTGTAAGCTACCAAAACAAACTAGGATAGAAATAAGAACTTTTATTTCCATATGTTACATTTATTATTATTTATAAAATATTGATAACAAATTTAGGTTAAGTTTGACACGGGGTTCATAAATATAAAAATATCTGATATTTTGATATTTTTAATAGTAAACCTATTACTGTTTGAGATATTAGTATTTCTATGAAACAAAATTAATCTAAATATGAAATGAAAATCATTGAATCATGTCTCTTAGTAGTTTATCCACAAAGGGGAAGAATGTGGTATTGCAATGGATACCAGCACATGCTGGAAAAGATGGGAATGAATTAGCTGATAAATTAGAGAAAAAGGGAACTGAAATATTGCAAGTAGATAAGTCATATACCATTTAATCAATAAAAAGAACAAGAAAAAATACTACAAGACAAAATTGTGATGCTAAATTCTATTAAGAGATTAAGGATAAGAATTGGAGGCATTCAATTCATAAAATCACAAATTTTTTCCAGATCCATTGCAGTTGCAGCATTTTGTCTGAAGACTGGTCACAATTGCCTGACAAGCACCTTAACCACATAAACATCTATAATAGTTCCTTGTGCATTCTGTGCAAACAAAATTTTTAAATGGACAAATACCACCTTGCAAAGTGTCCATCTTTGAAAGAGGAAAACCTTTACGATTGATATTGGGAAGCTTGCTATTGAGAGCTCACGCAGTTGATACCTAGAGATTGATTGTCTTTTGTTTTTAATGCTTTTAAAAATTATTGTTTGTTTTAATGTTCTTGTTTTCAATTGTAGTTTACATGAAGTTTTTTACTATTCCATCTTTTTGTAATTATTTATGACTTCAATGTCATACATCTGTGATGTATGGAAGCCAACAAATGATGTAGAATTAAGAACTTCTGCAATAAAAAAAAATTATGCAATATAATCTTAATTTCCTTGATATAAATTTAATCAACTCCATTTTATATTTGTATTAATAATATTTTAACACCTTTCTTTATTTAACAGCAAAATTATAATTAAAAATTAATGAAGAAAAGAATGGAAGCAATTTTCCAATAAATAAGTAGTTTGCTTTTTGTTTTCATTCGAAACACAAAATATATTATACAATTTTAAATGTCAAGACAATTTTATTATTTAAACCACAAATACACTTTTTTAAACATGATTTTTTAAACCAATTTAATGAGAAGTTCAAGGGTCCAAGAAAATTAATGATGTTTTTGAATTAGATATGTACATTTTATCCAAATTGCATTGCATAGCAGAGAAAAAAATCCTAATAAAAGCTAATTTGATTAAAATAAGAATTCATTTACAGGAGTTATCACAAGTAAAACTATAAACAAGATATAAAGGAAAAAGAAATTACTGGTTGAGTTTCAGGGACTCTCAATGCTACAAATGATTTACGACGTTCTTCAGCATCGTTCCTTTGAAATTCTTCTAACTTTCTGATTCTTTCCTGTTGTCGTTGAAACTACAAACATAGATAAATTTATAACAACATTTCTAGTTGTAGGTGATAAAACATATGAAAAGAAAACAAAAAGAGGTATCAGCTTTTGCAGTAAAAGAAATATAAAAAACATTCTCTTTATGCCAAAGATTTTACTAAAGTATAATTTTTATTAACACAGGACAAAGCATTTTTACCCATTTAATAATCACATCACTTTTATTAGCAATATTAAATGTAAAATAAATTAAAATAAATAAATAATATTTAAAAGAGAAAATTGGATATCTCAAAATTATAATTTTGAAATGCTTAGTTTAATTTTTGAAATTAAACATTTAACAGAACTCATAAAATAAAATTGAAAGAATTTGGCTGTATAATGGCTATAAACCCATAAAATTATTGTGGTCTTAACATATTCATAGATATTAAGAATAGAACTTTGCTTTATCAAGGCATTGCTGAAGCAATATTGTATATATAAGTGTAAGCCACCAATGGTACATTATACCCAATAACACATCAAATTAAGAATCACAAGTGATACAAGCCCATGCAACATGTTACACATTGATGAATTTATTCAATGAAGGTTTTATAAATAATCAAGAGAAAATAAATATATAAAAAGTTTTAGGCATAAACTCTTCTACTTTTTGACTAGATTTACTTTAGTTATTTAGATTTAATTACTTTTTTTTTATTTTTTCTTATTTCTTACTTTTTCATATCATTTTCACATTTCCAAGCCAATCTATTGATAGAAGTAAAAACATAATTTACAACATTAAAATTATTTACTGTTTTATTTACATCACATGCTCAGTATATTTTTTTTTTTATTTTTGCATGTAATATTTCTTAAGTTCATGTTGAAAACAAAACTATAAAATACGATTCTTTTCATAAAAATGAGTTTTTCTTTAAAATGTAGGTAATTTTCTATTAGCCTAGTGCAAGGATAAATTACTAAATATAGTACTTTTATTCCTACAAGTTTAGTCTTTATTATTTTAGACTTGCTATATTCTTTGAGTTTATATTAAAAATATAATTATAAAATGTGTTATTATCTATATATATATAAATGAAAGCACAACATCTTGAATCGTCCTCATAATTTTATTTATGCTCAGTATATGTAATTATTTATTCATTTAATTAATTTATTGAATAAATTCATACATGATACATTTAGCTGAAAAATATAGTTTTATCTAGTCGAATAATGATGCATAATGTTAACTTATAACAGTTATAATAATTCAGTAAAATACATCGAATAACATAATTTTGTAAAAAAAATTTTAATTTTGGCTTTTATTTCTTAATTTGTTTTTATCTTCCTATATCAAGAAGGTATATATATTTTCTCTATTAAATAAACTTTGAATTATGTTATTTTAACTAATGATGTGTTTTCATGTATTTCTCAAATAATCTGGGAAAAGTTGTTATTTTTTTCAAAGTAAAAATATCAAAACTTTGTAAAAAAAAAAAAAAAGGAGGGAGGATTTTAGCAGAATTTTAAGCATTACTTAATCGTGGATAGTTTGGGACATCAAAGAGATTTTCATAAATTTGTCATTCAACATTAAAAATTAAGAAAATGGGCAAACTATAGCCTAGCAGGTTTAGGTGATGCTTTTTAATATTTGAGAACATTTAATTTGATCTAAGTTTAAATCCCAATCAATCAATCAGGCAAGCTATTGTGGGGCTCTTCATATTACCCTCTTCTACAGCACAAATATGAACTCACTACCCACACAGGAATTAGTTTAGACCCAACCTGGTGTGTAGCCATACAGTTTATCATCATTTTTTACGTTTTTTAAAAAATAAATAATAGATTAGTAATATTTATGATATGTATCAACAGAGTAAACACAATATATATCATTTTAATAAGCACTAATATTATGAAGAATCTAACATGTGAGGGGGGGTCCCCCCCTCTACTCTACCCCCTCTTGTGCAAAAAACAAAATAAAAATGTTCCAAACCAATTAACTTAGAATATCCTGATACATTTTAACTATTTCAAATTACTGCACCCGTCTTAACTAAATCCCAGAAAATGATAAGAACAAAAACAAAATGTTCCAAACCAAAGCTGCTTGTTTGGTTTAGAATATTTTGATACTTTTTAACAATTTCAAAACAGAAATAACTTACTCGTCATAACTAAACTAACTAAATCCCAGAAAATGATAAGAACAAAAACAAAATGTTCCAAACCCAAACATCTTGTATGATTTGGAATATTTTGATATTTTTTAACAACTTCAAAACCGAAACAACTTCACTTCTCATAACTAAATTAACTAAATCTCAGAAAATAATAAGAAAAAAAAAACAAAATATTCCAAACCAAAGCATCTTGTTTGGTTTAGAATATTTAGATACTTTTTAACAATTTCAAAACAGAAATAACTTACTCGTCATAGCTAAATTAACTAAATCAAAATATGATAACAACAAAAACAAAATGTTCCAAACCAAAACTTCTTGTTTGATTTAGAATATTTTGATATTTTTTAAGAATTTCAAAACCGAAATAACTTCACTTGTCATAACTAAATTAACTATATCCCACTAACCAAATACATAAAAAAAAACTCAAATTCGGAATTCCATCATCCCCACAAACACGCCGTTTTGAATGAAATGCAAATCCAACCTCAGGTCTAAGAATTTCCTGATATTTCTTCACAATGCTACAAATAGTTAAAACCGAAATAAGAGCATCCACCATAACTAAATACCAAAAATAACATACCTACCTACGAGACAACCTATTATCCAAAGTCTGGAATGAAAAGAATATTTAAAACAGGAGCTTCTGCACAGTGAATCGGTACCCAGCTATGTGCGCATGCTCGCGGACTTAGCCCTATTTTTATGTCGTTTTCTACCTGTTCTGCTCTAATGCGCATGCCCAGGGACTTTAAAATCTATTTCGGTACCGTTTCACCGAAAGATGCTGTGGCAACCCTGGATACGCTTGGCATAGCAAATGCCAAACTTAATCATAATAGCAACCATATTGGCAACGTCAAATTAGTAGCCAAACTGTCGCCATGAATTGTGTGTTTATATAGCTGTTGATTAAATGTCGGATTTCTAAGTTTTGTCGATAAGATCAGCAGATTTATCTAAAGTTTTATTAATTACTTTATTTATTGATCAGATTGAAACGCAGAATATGGTAAAATCTTTTAACAACGGTCAGTTTTTTATAAATTCATGCTAAAAAGGCGGAATAAATGTGCTGTTTCCTGTTATTTGTCTTAGAGTTTTGAGAAACTGTCTGAATGCTACTTCTGGTCCCAAGAATTTCAGATAAGTAGTAAAATTAATATAGTATTAATAAGAGTGAGTTGTATTAAAGTAAGCAAGATATTCAACATAATAATAGCATTATTGCATATATTTCATATGTAATTGTATGTATGGTGTTTTTATTTAATTTCCTGTTATTTGAGATTGTGGATGTTATCTCTATGTTATAACTATATAATATATGGCATAACTATATAATATGATGTAACTATATAATAATAATAATAATAATAGTATTGTTATAAGATAACTATATAATAATAATCTCTTTATTAATAATGTACTCAGTTGTTTTGATGTAATTTATTCCAAGGTTCTCAGCTGTATTTCCTTAGATTTCTGTAAAGTTTTACAACTTAATATAATATAATATTTAGTAGGGAGTACTTAATATAATATAAATCTAAAATCTAAGTCTTGAATACCATTTAGTTTTACCTCTTAAAAGTAAAATTTTAATATTATTTACAAAATTGTAAGTTCAATGTAATTATGAAAGTAAAAAGTTTAATCTTGCAAACCTGATACATTTTGTTTATATAATGTATTCAAAATGGCTGAAATGTAGTTTAACAAACTAACAGTATCTTATTCCAAAATTGTCATTATAAATTATGAACTTTTATAATTTATTTTCTCAAGTATATCATTAAAAAATTAAAATTCAGAGCTTTGAAAATATCGTAAGTAAAAATTCTAGTTTTATACCTATAAGCTTCTGTGTGTATAACTTTCAAAGATTAGAAGATGGTGAAGATAATTTGTGTAAAAATAATTCTGAGAAATATATTAATTTATAAAAGAAAAATAACAGAAATCATTTTTCTGTTTCCAGTAGTATTAAAATTTTATCTGTAATATTATTTTAGCATTATTTTGAAAGGTGACCAAAGTAGTGAATGGGATAAAAATATTTTCAATATTCCCAAACAACACACCGATCTCTATCAGACGTCTATAATACGTCACCTCATAAAAATGCCTTCCTCTATAAGACGTCGAAAAATATCGAGATCGCGTCTTATGGAGCTCTATAGGAGTTCCGAGGTGTGCTCTCCTTGAGATCTATAAGACGTCGATGAAATCCACGCGCCGCTCTATAGCACGTCTATAAGAGCGACAATTTCGACTTGGAGGGTACGCGATTTAGATGTTTTTAGATCTTAAAAGGACGTGCTATTCCCCTGCAAAACGTTGTTTATTTGTTCTTAATAAATTAGCTTAATTTAATTTGAATAATTTGCAGTCTATTAGAACACTTACGCAAAAATAACTGCTACGGTGATTTTAAAAATAAAAGTAAATTTACAGACGTATAACAGAATGTATAAAAAATTACGGTATTTATATTAAGGTAATAATCAGGGTGCTAACTCATAATATTCTCCGATTTTTTCGAGGCAAAAAACTAAATATTTCTCCAAGCTTCAATTGCAGTTTTCTTTGTGATACAAACCATAAACACATGTATATTTACATATATATGTGTGTGTTTGTTTTGTATCATGAAAAGAACTGTAATGGAAACCTAGAAAGTTTTAACTGTTTCGCCTAGAAAAAACCCGAAAATTTGAGTTTGCATCCCGATTATTACTAAAATAATATATATATATACCTTTATTTTTATACATTTTATTATACTTCCATAAATTTACTTTTAAAATCACTGTAGCAGTTATTTTCGAGCAAGTGTTCTAGTCGAATGCAAATTGTTAAAAATAAATCAAGCTTATTATTAAAAGCAAGTATCCATATGTATTGTAAATGTATAAAGAACATATAAATTTTTATCTAATTCAATAGTTTAACTATGGCCATTTTAGCATAAATGAATTGGAAGCTTTTAAAAGCACATCAACTACTGAGATAGCAGATAATTGGGATAACACATAATATAATGCATATCTACTGAGTTTAAAAATAAATTTAATTAACTTGCAGAAAGAAATTTGAACACTGAATTAAATAAACTTATAAAGCTCATCTAAAAAATATTTAAAAAAATTTTTGAGGCGATTTTGAGAGTAAAAACTCATGCTTTTCTTTACTTTACCTAAATTATCTTAATATATGCTTTTATTTATTAAAAAGTTAATAAATTTTTCAATTAATAAAGTCCAACAAAATATATGTACTAATTTATTATTAAACTAAGATATTTTTTTACTTCCCTTTTGCAGATACACATAAGTAAGAATTAAAACATTTAATCAAATGATAAACATTTTAACTTCTCAAATTATTCTGTTTTAGCTAACTATTTGTTTTTATTTGAATTTTATGCTTGTAACATTTTTATCTCATTTGATAGCCCTTTCCTATCTTTTACTTCAATTATTTGTGATTTTTCTTGTTTCTTCTGCTTTTAAAGATCAGTAAAATACAAAGAGTCATACATCACTTAATTATTTAGAATAATTTTTAAATATTCTACTAGAAAAATTCAACAATATATTATACAACATCATAAACTTGTTTTAAAGTGGCTACACTTCCTTCTGATTTCTTTATGCATTCTTCATTATTATCCCTTCGAGTGGAACACATGGGGGGAAAAAACTCTCCAATAAATTCGCTAGCCCTTTACTCTGTCGGTGTGCAAAGCGGTTCGATGTATTTTTCCTTCCCCCTTTTCTGCTGAAATGGAATACGGGAAACCTACCCTTGTTTATTGTTGCTTTACTTCCGGCTATAAATAGTTCTCCTCCCAGAGAGACTGCCCCTTTCTGCAAGCTCTAGCTGCAGCAGCGGTACTCAGGGCTCCTACTTTGGAGGGTGAAAATCCTACGATTGCCACTGGACGTTCTTCCCATCAAATTCTATTGGTTCTTAAAACCAAATTTGGATCCGCTCTAAGTTACTACCGATTCTAGCTTGCAATCTTTTGCATGTTGCTGTATTTTCTCGGTGGAAAAAATAAATAAATAAATAAAAATAAAAATAAAAATAAAAAAGTATCTAATTGTTCTAGTGATGTTCTCAATTAAGAGATTCTTGATGTATCGTAATAACTTGTCACCTAAATGTATGCACTTTTTCGTCTTTGCTAGTCTAAACTCAAGCTGTTTTCTCTCGCGTTTTTCTCCCCAAACTTAGTCTTCCCTATCAATATTACTGCCAACTAATACTCATAGGTTCATGCACTGCCAATAATAGCAAAACCAGTACTAGAGGGCTAGGCCCAGGAGGTACTGTTGCCAATCCTTCCAGAGAGGTCCAGAGAGACTGCCCCGAAGGTGTTCCATTGTAACCCGATGCAGGAGAAAATACTATAGTCTTATCTATCGGTTTGACCCAAACGGGGTCTTTATGTGAAGCTGTTTGCCTATGAGTTAAAAGTTTTTAGGTTAAGTGTGCAAAAATGGCTGTAGAAAATATTTCTGTTACTGCAGCAATGTAGTTTTAAAATTCTTATATGAATTTATTAAGAGCCATGTGTCTTTATAGTTTACTAACTTTCATCAGTTTTTATCGGGTACTGAAACTGAATTATGAAAACTTCTCTAAAATAAATAATACTGTTTCCGTAACTTCGGAAAATATTTTTTAAAAATAAATAAATGGAAAAAAAGTTACAAAGAATTACTTAAAATATAGTTCTTTTAACAAGATTAAAAAATCAGTTAAATCTGAAAAAAAAAACTTATAATTTTATAATCAACTCTGTTTTATATAACTCATTATGTTTCACAAAAAATTAATGTTTTATAGTTGTGTTTTAAAATTTTTGAAGCTTTCTTTTTAAACATTTACTTTCAGCATTATAATTTCACTTTTCTTAATGATGCATAAGAACAGAGTAATTTGATTTTACTTTAATGTTCCCTCTTTTCCCTCTTAAGCTATTTTATTAAATATACAAATTTTGCTTTAAAAAGAACTGATGATTTTAGGAATTGTAACGTGGCACATATACGTAGCTCATAAATTGGGTATACAATTTCTATCCCATTTGTCTATACACATAACATTTTCAAATTAATCTTGGATGCGTTCAAATGTTTCTTACTCTGTTATGGTAGAACATAGCAATACATTATACTGTTATAATTGAAAGGTAAGAGAAGTTTATTTACTGAGGTATTGCTTCGTTGAAATGTTCAAATAATTAAAAAAAAAAAAAAAAAAAAAAAAAAAAAAAAAAAAAAAAAGATTTTTATTCCACAAGTAAAAATATTTTCGTTGGAAATAAATCTAATTAAGCAATAATCTACATCGAATAATAATCCATAATATGTTGGATTTGAATATCTATTTATTTATTTAGGTATATTTTATTTTATTCTGTGAAGTTTCAAAAGTTTTAAGAATATAAAGTGACAGATATAGAACAAATCAGACTGTTTCTAAGTTTCTTGTAGGAACAAAAATGTAAATGCTAAATTTTATGACCTTTTCTTATTAATTTTTTTTTTTTTTTTTTTTTTTTTTTATTTATTCTGCTGCTCTTCTTAAGGGTAAGTAAAAACTTAAAACTAGTTCTAGGTATCCGAATTACATAGGATGTACATCGTGTTGATCTCTGTCAACATTTGTACATAAATTTAAACTATCATAAACTTTTCCAGTTTGAGGGAAAATGTAATAGGGTAGAACGCCGGTGAATGGGTAGGGTGCTGCACTTCGGAACTGGAATTCATGGGCTTGAATCCTACTGATGGTATGATCCCAATGATGACTTATTTGCATTTTTTTAAAACTATAGCTCTAAAGTTCTAAAGATTTTAAGAAAATGTGGTAAGATTTGATAAATTTGATTTAATACTCTTTTTTAATTCTCACTTCCTAACTCAGAAGCTTGAGCTAAAAAACTATTACTATATTGAAGATTTAACAACTGATTAATACTCAACTTCAGATTCAAGTGTGAAATAAAGAAAATATGGTACCCTTTGGAAGGTTTTAATTTTTTTTAAGTATTACAGTAAACATTCTAATTGTTTTTCTATTTTAGAATACAATTGAAAACAAAACTCTAGTTAAAAATAAAAACCTTTTAAGTTATGCTATTAGTACCCGCACTGGATCGGGGTGGGGGGAATTTTTCTGGGTGGTACTTAAGTTGTGAATGTGAGAAAAATATTAATATATTAAAATTAAACAGCGAATTCATCGAAATTTACACATATTGATTTAGTTATTTATTTATTGCTAAATATTGACCGTTCCTATTTATATAATTCATATTTAAAAGCTAAAGATATTTGTAATCATTAA
This sequence comes from Pardosa pseudoannulata, assembly GCA_032207245.1. Lineage (NCBI taxonomy): Eukaryota > Metazoa > Arthropoda > Arachnida > Araneae > Lycosidae > Pardosa > Pardosa pseudoannulata. The sequence continues at coordinate 87,852 of JAGEOH010000098.1, forward strand.
TTTACTATATTAATTTATTTAAAAGTTGTGCACAAGAATTTGTTTCTTTTACTATAAATGATTTCTCCATCGAAGAAGATATTGAAATATTCAATGAGATCTCCTGAGTATCATGTATATTGACTTTTAAACCTGAATTACCTTAGAATGGAAATCTTGAAAGACTTGGATTAGAAACCGAAGCATTCACTGTACTCCAATCTCTCCAATCCTCCAGTGCTAGCTATGTTGAATCCCGTAGTTTCGCAAACTCAATTTGAAGTTTTGCTTTTGCCATTTGGTAACCACGAAGTTGTATTTTTAAATGTAACCCTATTCGCTGTTCTGATGTTTTAAAAAATCCTGATGTTCTGTTGAACGAATGCGCGAAGGGATCCAGCCCTAATTAATACTGGCTTGAATTAAGTTTTACATGTTATTCGTAATTAAAGTGTGTGTGTGAACAAATGACTCTTTATTGAAGTTATCTGAATTACATTTCTGTACGTAATACTGACTTTCTACGGATGCAAAGTTTAGCAAAGTTTGTTTTCAACATTTGGCGTCCGCGACAGGACTAGAATATTGGATAACAATATTCAAGAAGATACCGAGGTAAGCTCGGTTTTGATTGCTATCTTTGTATTGATGATTTATGTTCGAAGTGTTAGTAATTTAAAGATACAAAATGAGTGAGAAATTAGAAACATTGAAAAAGAAACGCACTGGCATTCGAACCCAAACTACTAAATTATGTAACAAAATAAAGAATGCACTTGAAGATCAGAAAATATCTGATGATGAAAGATTTGATCTTTTAAACATTTGTAAAGATCAATTAAATGATAAATATGATTCGCTTAAATTTTTAAATTCGGAAATACAAAATGTTATACCTAATGCCGAATTTGAAAAGGAAATTGAAAATTCCGAAGAATATAGCGAAAAAATAATTGAATGGAAATATAAAATTACAAAATCCTTAAATATCCATAATGCTAAAAGTCAAAATTCTGTTTCTTTAAGTTCCGGTTCCGAAAACGAAAGTCCTTCTCGGAACATTAATGAGCGTACAATGAAGTTACCTAAAATTACATTGGGAAAATTTTATGGTGATTGTAGTTCATGGTTAGATTTTTGGGGTCAATTTTCGAATGCAATAGATAAAAATTCTAGCTTAACCCCTATTGATAAATTTTCATATCTTAAATCCCTGCTTGGTGCCAGCGCTGCTAACGCTGTCGCAGGATTTTCACTGACGGAAGAAAATTATAAATCGGCTGTTGATCTTTTAAAGAACAGATTTGGTCGAAATGACTTGGTCATAAACGCTCATATGAGTAAACTTTTGAATTTAAAGCCAGTGAGAAATGCTACAAATGTAACGGATTTAAGAAACCTTTATGATAGTTGTGAAATACAAATTAGAAATTTAAATTCGCTTGGTGTTGCGTCAGGCAGCTATGGACATTTACTTTGCCCAATATTGTTGAAATTGATACCAGCTGAAATTGCTCTAGAATTCAATCGTAAAAAAACCAAGGATAAAGATATGGATGTTAATGAATTAATTTCATTCATTAAAGAAGAAGTTGAATCGCGAGAAGCTACCTTACAGATAAATTCTGAAAATTACGTTACTAACAAAAGTGAAAGATACAAGCAACTTCATACTAGTAATTTTAAACGAGGCTTTCCATCAGCATCAGCATTAACAACTAACGTTAAGAATATATGTGTGTTTTGCAAAAATTCTCATATTTCTGAAAAATGTCAAGACCTATCCATTCCTGAAAAACGCGAAAAGTTGCGTAAGGAAGGTCGCTGTTTTGTGTGCTTTCGAAAATTCCATATCTCGGCCAAGTGTAAATTTAACTCTCAACGTTGTAAAATTTGTAATGGAAATTTTCACGAAACTTCAGTCTGTGTAAATAGCATTCCTAAACCAAGGGTTGCGGGTTCGAGTCCCGCAGAAAGCACAACAAAGGAAGATGCAGAACCTATTATTAATTCTGTGTCTCACTGTGAATCAAAATGTTCTAACGTCTCGAAAGAAATTATTTTACAAACATGTTGCGTTAATGTGGAGTCTGGTTTGAATTCTGAAATATTTTTGTGTTTACTTGATTCCGGAAGTCAAAAAAGTTTCGTAACTAAAAGAGTAGTATCCGAGTTAAATCCTCCAGTTATTCGCCAAGAAAAGCTTCAAATATATTCTTTTGGAGCGATTAAACCCCAAATAAAAACGTATGATGTCGTCGAATTAAAATTGACGCACGTGCAGGATAAAACTCGCAGCATATTTGTTGAGGCTTTAGTTACAGATGTTATATCTAATGCAGCAGTGATTCAGTATCCCCATCTAAATAAACAAATTAAAAGTAAGTTAGCCCCTTACGAGCTGTCACAGTGCAATACGTTATGCAGTCAGCAGGTCGACGTTTTGGTTGGCGCCGATTATTTCTACCGCGTGAACTTTGGCGGGGGGGTCGTAAAGGTCACGAAGTCGCCCTTTTTATGTGAAAGTTTATTTGGATATTCGCTATGTGGCGCGATAAATGATGATCAAAACTTAAGTAAACGAGCTTCTGTTCTAAATCTTTCGGTATCTGACATGGAACAGAAGGGTTTGAAACTGTTATGGGATTTGGAATGTTTGGGAATAAAATCCGAGGAAAACGTTTCAGAAATAGATAAAGAAATTATGTCTAACTTTGAGAGTAATTTAAAGTTTGTAAATAACAGATATGAGACAGGTTTGTTATGGAAAGATGAAAAGATAAAAGTGGGAAATAATTTTAGAATTGCTAGAAACCGTTTTGAGGAGTTACAACGTAAACTCGCGAAAGATAAGAAATTATGTGAAAATTACAAGGCTATTGTTGCGGAGCAGGAAATGAGTGGGATTATGGAGGAATGTCCTGACAAATCGATTGAAACTGGATATTTTTTGCCGCACAGACCGATCATAAGAGAGGACAAGTCAACCACTAAAGTTAGAATGGTGTTTGATGCATCTTCTAAAGAAAATCACCTTAACTCGTTAAACAATTGTTTATGGCCAGGTCCTAGTCTTAATCCCAATATATTAGATGTAATTATTAATTTTAGAGTACATAATGTTGCGTTCTGCGCTGATTTAGAGAAGGCGTTCCTTCAAATTGGGATATGTGAAAAGGATCGCGATTATTTAAAATTTTTATGGTGTCCTGATGAACAGGGCAATTTAAGATTTCTAAGATTTACTCGAGTACCTTTTGGTGTAACGTGCAGCCCTTTTATATTGGCTGCTACGATCAAACATCATATTCGGAAATATAAGGATCATCCCGAAGTTATTAGGAATTTTGATTCTCATTTATACGTTGACGATTTTATTTCTGGTTCAATGTCTGATGAAGAAGCTTATTATTTATCCTCAACAGCTTCAAATATTTTTAGAGATGCTGGAATGAATTTGCGAAAATTCAGTACTAATTCTGAAGAACTTCGAAAAATGTGGGTAAGGAATAAACTGTGTGATACGCAGGGAAATCCTAATGTTTCTTTTAAAATATTAGGATTACTATGGAATACCGACACTGATGTTTTATATTTAGACTCACAATCGTTTCCCGAAGATTGGAAATTGAATCCTACTAAACGGATTGTTCTTAAGGCTATGCTAAAGGTGTTTGATCCTATCGGATTTGTTGCCCCATTTACCGTCTGGATGAAAAGTTTGTTACAAGAAATTTGGCGTAGAGGTTTAGAATGGGACAGTAATTTACCTATTGATCTAAAGGACGAATGGGAAAGCTGGTGTTCGGAAATTGTACATTTACGCAATTTTGAGGTCCCTCGAAAGTATTTTCCACAAGGCATAACATTTTCTGACACGATACAAATTCATATTTTTTCTGATGCTAGCCCGAAGGCCTACGGGGCTGTTGCTTATCTCAGATGTGACACCAGTGATGATAAAATTAAGACTAACTTTGTTTGGGCGAAATGTAGAGTATCCCCTATTAAGCGCTTAACAATTCCTCGTCTTGAATTAATGGGGGCGGTAATAGCTTCTCGAATGGCTAAATATTTAAAAAATGCGCTTGCTTTTAAAAGGGTAGATTTCAGATTTTGGTCGGATTCCACAGTAACGCTTCATTGGATAAAGGGATCAGCTTTAAATTGGAAGCCCTTTGTGGCTAATAGAGTAACTGAAATTCAGTCTTTGACATAACCGGAAAATTGGAACTATTGTTCGGGTAAAAATAACCCTAGTGATCTATTAACACGTGGTGAAAATCTATTGAAGCTATCACAAAAACAACTTGTGGTTTCATGGTCCAGAATGGTTATCAATGTCGGAGTGCATGTGGCCTTTGCGTAAAGAGATCCCGTTTAATAAAGATGCTTTAGATGAAAGAAAATCGATAATGAGTTCTACTCAATTATCCTGCGCTGTAAGTGAACCATCGGAACCGTTACTAAAATTAGAAAAGTTTAGCAAGCTTAAAACTGCATACAGTGTTACTGCATGGATTATGAGATTCTTATATAATTCTAATAAAAGAAACACTAAGATATCAGGACCCTTGACAGCACCTGAAATTGCGAAGGCGGAATTATATTGGCTAAAACAAACACAGCAGTCAGTTTTTAGACATGAGATTGACTTACTAAATTCCGGAAAGGAAATTTCTAAAGACTCGCCGTTATACAACCTGAGTTCTAAATTAGATGAAAACGGACTATTAATTTTATCTGGAAGACTTCAATTTTCTGAATTTACTCAAACCGAGAAGCATCCGTGGATTCTTCCGAGTAAATGTACTTTCACCACCTTGATAATACAGCAAGCCCACGAAAAGTTATTCCACTTTGGTGTTGCTACCACCTTGGCCCATCTCCGAGAAAGATACTTTATAATTAAAGGAAGAAAGACTGTTAAGTCCGTATTGAAAAATTGCATAATTTGTAAGAAATTTAACACTTCACCAGGAAGACAAGACATTGCGCCCTTGCCGAAAGACAGAATAGTTGAATCTCCTCCGTTTGAAACCTGTGCCGTCGACTTTGCAGGTCCAATTTATGTTAAGACGAAAACAGCTTTAGAAAAGGCTTATATTGTTCTGTTCACTTGCGCAGTCACCAGAGCAGTTCATCTAGAGTTAGCTAGTGACTTAAGCACAAGCAATTTTTTGTTGGCGTTTAAAAGATTTATTTCGCGAAGAGGTTTGTGTAAAACAATTTACAGTGATAATGCTAAAACGTTTGTTAAAGCTGACAATTTGTTGAAAGACATTTGGAATCGAATCTCTAAAACAGAAATTCTTCAGTATTTCACCCAAAATAATATAATTTGGAAATTTATTGTACCAAGAGCCAGTTGGTGGGGCGGATTTGGGGAGCGCATGGTGCGTTCCGTGAAAACTCCCTTGAAAAAAGTTCTTGGAAGATCTTGCCTCACATTCGAAGAGATCCAAACCACTCTGACTGAAATCGAAGCGGTTATCAATGGACGACCATTGACTTACGTTTATGAAGAAGGCGAAGAACCAATGCCACTCACACCTTCGCACTTCTTAATTGGAAAAAGGGTAAATTCTTTGCCCGAGATGTCTTACTCCTCTCCCAAGTCCAACAAATTAACATTGACAAAAAAGTTGAGATATAGAGAACAAATAATCAATCATTTTTGGAAACGTTGGCGAAAAGAATATTTGCTCGAACTTCGCTCTGCCAACTTTACCAAACCAACTAGCCCTCCATCCAATTTCAAAGTTGGTGATGTTGTCCTGATTCATGAAGACAACGTTAAAAAACATCTCTGGAAATGTGGACTGGTTAAAGAACTTTTCTTTGGAAGAGACTCTAAAGTTAGGTCGTGTGAACTTCAAACATCATCAGGATGTATTAAAAGACCTATTCAATTGCTATATAAACTTGAACTTGATTTTGATGACTAAATACCTAATTGAAATAATATTTTTTTTCTTTTGCATATTTTGTTCATTGTTTACTTATCTAATCCATTTTATATACTTATTTGATTTCAGTGATTTCCCCTGTTTGAAAATTCTTGTGTAACTCCTATTGTAAGTCTGTTAATTTGTCTTTTAGTTGATCTAATTGTACTATTCATTTAATTTGATTGCTGAACAATAATATTGTTCATCCGGGGGCAGTGTGTTGAATCCCGTAGTTTCGCAAACTCAATTTGAAGTTTTGCTTTTGCCATTTGGCAACCACGAAGTTGTATTTTTGAATGTAACTCTATTTTGCTGCTCTGATGTATTAAAATCCTGATGTTCTGTTGAACGAATGCGCGAAGGGATCCAGCCCTAATTAATACTGGCTTGAATTAAGTTTTACATGTTATTCGTAATTAAAGTGTGTGTGTGAACAAATGACTCTTTATTGAAGTTTTTCTGAATTACATTTCTGTACGTAATACTGACTTTCTACGGATGCAAAGTTTAGCAAGTTTGTTCTTAACAAGCTATTCTGATTCATTTTTAGAGGAAGAAAATTCATCCAGTGTAGAGTATAATAAAGACACAAAGAATTTCCAGCACATCTAACCTTTGTAAGTAATGTAAATTGTACAAGATCGAATTATTTTCTTCCATTTCCTGTTCCTATCTCTTGCAGGACTAGGGCTGCTTAGGAAAAAAGGGCCCATTGACATAATTAACGGAAGCATATGAATTAATGGGCAGCAATTTCAAAGAACTGAATCATACTGAGAAAATCTACCTTAGTCTCCCATAATATGTGTGAAGATTAGCCAAAAAGTTAAGAAAATTTTCAAGCATTGTAGCTATTATATAATTGAAAATTGAAACAGTTTTATTTGCAAATATAGAGAATAAATAGGAAGAAACGTATTCATAGACACACATGTGTTTCTGTGTGTGAATTTAGTTCTATGTTTTGAATTGTTCTCAATTTTTCATTATCAGGTTACATATATACTCCTGTCTCCTGGTTTCATCATTCTCATATAGCTTTAATAGTAAATTTGACCATTTGGAAACACTACAATCCGAATAGATAAGATCTTTTCGCTTAAAATGTCTAACTCCACTTCATTACGACTTTTGAGTTTCATTTAAACTGAGACAGAAAATCAATATTTGTAGAACAGAAACAATCCCGTACTTAGATACGATTTTCGGAGACGGTGAAAATAAATTTCCCATTACGAAAATAGTATTTTGATATTTTTATTACAAAAACATGTATTTATAAATACTTGTATTAACAAAGGTACGTGAATGTGCGTGTATACATATGTATGTAATAATGAGGATCATATTATCTCATTATAAATGGAAACTGGCTGTAAACTACTTGATTTACTAAACATATGATACAATCAATATTCATGGTATATAAAAGATGTAACAAGAAAATTTACTGAGTTATTACTTATTATTCAAATCATTACTATTTTCTATTCAAAATTTTGCCGATATCAATATTTACGCTAAAATTTGCATTTACCTTAATATTTACATTAAACCGTAATGCAGTTTTTTAAATTCTATGATGCTGTAAATTGATACGTCTGTTCTTTCCTTCCATTAAAAACTGTCTTGGCTTCAATGAACAAATAACAAAGTAAGAACAATTAAAATTGTTCTCCCCCAGAATTTTTTTTGGAAATATGTTTTAATTCTTTTCATTGTTGAAAATAATCTCTCAGTAGATACGAGGAAATCTGCAGATATATTAAAGAGAGAATGAGTTGTGGGCAGGGCCGTAGCCAGAAATTATTTTTGTAGGGAGATGAAGGAGGAACGACATTATGAATGATACTCCAGTAAAACTACATGTTTTGACATGCGTGTATACTCCTAATGAGTATCATTACACAAATGTAGTTTCCCAACAACAACAACAACAAAAGATAGAATGAACAATTTTTAAGCTTTGAAAACGTGTCATGAAGTAACTACACAAGGAATTTAATAGTAAAATAAACATTGAAAAGAAATAAACTATGCATGACATTAAATTCTAACTTATAAAACAAGTATAATCGAAGAAAAATCAAATTTTGGAAAGAATATGAGAAAGTTAAAATTATTTTTCCCTCTGTACTATATATATATGCTTGCCTTAATGATTTAGAAAATTTTCTGAATAATTGCTAAATTTCTAAAAATACATATTCTTTAAATCACCACGATCGAATGATGAACGATGGGTAGGGCGCTGTTCATCGGTGCGACAACTCGTAGGTTCAAATCCCATTGCTAACATGGATGTACGTAGCCGTTAGGAAGGAAGTAGGTCCTGGTATTAAAAGTTCTCGTGCACCAAAATAGTAAACCGTAGCACTCCAAACCAAACTAAGTCTCCACTTAAAAAATTGTAATAAATGCAGTTAAAATATAAATAAAATATTTATAGCATAGACTTTTTTAAACTATTGAAAGTAACTAGAAGAGCGATAATTTAGTCATATTTTTGCAATCAGTATACTTTATTTCAAAAAAGGGCTCTAATAGGTTTACTATAAATAAACAAATTTCATATGTGCTGTAGTACATTTTCATGAGTAAGGAGATTAATTACTATTGAAGAACCACTCATAAGTAATAATATTATTTGATATATTTAGATGTAAATTAACAATGTTGTAACCTTTACGAAGATTATGTTAGATTATTTAAATTTATAATTTTATTATTATTTACCATATAAATATATATAAATATATTATATATCTCCATTTTCCACACAAAAGAAAAAAATAGGGGTGATTGCTAATAAGTTTTTCTTTATATATCCTCTCCTTATCTATCAACATTATGCTACGTATTTTTTTTTTAACTTTTTCCAAAAATCTATCATATTTATATCAGTAAGACACAGAAATCTCCGGTGATAGACTTTCGTAGTTTGAATTTCGTTCTGATTTAGCTATACACAATAACTAGACTAAATTAATTTATTTGGAGCTATTCTGTAAATAAGAATTTGTCTTCAGAAACTCACCGCGAAGCGCTCCTAACAGAAAAATCCTAACAATAGATTACGGAAAATGAGCGAATATCGTTTCTTGGGACGAATAACCACAAGGGGGGTAGAGGGGGAACCTTCAAACACAAAGGCCACTTGGTTGAGGTAGGAACAACATTTCCGGCTAGCAGCCGAGCAAGATTTGTAGTCAAAAATAGAACTTTTAAGGTTTTTTCTAAGAACATACCAGTCTATGTTCATGCATAGCTTGGCAAATAGTGCACACACATAGAATGTCTTTCTACGCATAATGTTTTTAGAATTTCGGGGGGGGGGGAAATAGGAGGTCTTTTTTTGGACAATCCTATGTTATAACACCTTAAGAATCGTGTTTATGAAGTCGAAGGCCCTTACGATTATTGTAGAATAATTATACAATTTTAATTCCGGAAAATCACCAATTTCCAGAAATAAATATTCTGGTACATTTATACTTGTAAAACTATTATTAAATAAATTAAAGTAAATGCTAAAAATAGAAATAGTTTTCTATATTACATACTCAACTCTATCTTTTTTTTAATTTTAATGTTAGATGAACCTCGTGGATACTAAAAATAAATATGTTTCAAAGTGAAACTAAATATATTCTGGAAGTCTTCAATCATATCCAACTAAAATTTAAGAAAACTTAATTTTATGAGTTAATTCGTTGCATAAACTCTTAAAACTGAACAGATGGTTACATTTGATTATTAATATACAATCATTGAATGCATCCTTGGGGAGGAGTAGATTGATATTTTAAAGATTTAATCAAATGGCCACAAAAATGCTGACAATTATTTGTTTTTGTATATAAATTTTTGCCTTAATTACATTATTAAATATCCTAAAAATATCAATAAAAATGTATAGAATTTGCTAATGCCAACCTTTTGGAACAATTATCAAGAAATAGGCTAACTGGGTGGGGTAATCTGAGAGTTGGTTTCACGTAATTATGAATTGCAGCATTCTTTGGTCCCGATAAAAGGATTTTGTCTGCCTGGATTTGTTCTTTAGATTTAAAATTTGTTGGTAGAACATTGATTACAAAAATAAAAATCTTCCATAGAAGAACAAATTTAAAATTCATGTGAGTTATATAGTTGAATAATGAGAGAATACGAAATATTTCAATAATTCGCACGATAAAGTTATATATAAGGGTAGGGATTTTATCACCCCACCCCCCAAAAAATATTACCCTGAAAAATCACATATATCCACTTTCCAAATATTCTAAGCTGCAGCATAGTGTACGTTAGGCACTACACTATAGCAGTGAGCTGTCTTTCGGTACTGATATGTGAGGGTTCCAATCCCGCTGCTTACATGGATATTCAAAAATAAAGAAAATACTGCAGCAATGCAAGAATAACCATTCTACCTTCTCCTGTGTTGAGATGAAACATAAATATCGTAAAGAAATATTTTTATATTAGACTTTAATTTCAAAACACAAATTTATGTCTAACAAAAACAAACAGACCAATGTCGAGTTAAAATGTTTAATTTTCAACTAATTTGAAAAAAGTTGTAGAAACTTATAATAACAATTATTTACTTCATAAAAAGGAGAGAAAATTAAAATTTTACACATTAATAGGAGTATTTTATATGTGCCTCACCAGAATTATCAGCCTTCGAAATAGAGATTTACAAAGCCATGAAAACCTAACAGCGTCTTTGTGCCTCAGGCAGAAAGGGGAGCAGCCCTCAATAAATGTCAGTCAAAGAGGGGTTCAATTCCCAAACAATAGACTGAACCCTCCAACCGCAAAATTACAGGGGGGGGGAAAGTGGCAAATTTGTACGTGATATCGACTTTCGGAGCGCTTTTGAGGTTGAAAATTGTACTTGACAACCGCTTTGGAAACACCATTCATTTGGCAGAATTGTACGTGACAACCGCTTAGAAGGTTAATATCCATAGCGTTTTTTTTTTCTGAAAACAATATTGCTTCAATAATTAATAAACTCTTCAATTTCAATATTCATTGAATGATAAAAATGTCAATTTATAAATAAGTGACAAACATTTGGATTGTTCAATAATATAAGAGGCTTGCAATATAAATTTTAAAAATAGAATTTATTGCAGAAAAAAAATTAGCCCCGAGCAAAAATAACATTTAAAATAGTTAATTAAAAAAATGTATTATAAATAATATTTTATAACAATCTTTTCCGCTGCAATAATTTTACAATTTTTAAAATAGTTCTCTAAAAGTAATATTTTATAAAAGCATTACTGTAACATTAAGTAGTTTTAATATTCTTAAAAGTGTAGCAATACATTGTAAAATCGTTTAAAAATGTAAACGCTTATCGAAGGTATATAAAAAAGAAAGATATGAAATTTAGCATAAAATAAAAATTGACTTATGTTGACCAATAAACAATATAGATGAAAAGAATTAATTTGGTCGACTTTTGGACACCGCCACAACGTTAGTTATGGGAACACAAAACAACATCTTTCCCAACGACATTGCGTGGCTTCTGATGACTGTCATGGGGACGTTATATGGCTAATAGTCCACACGACATCCTTTTCTGGATGACAGAAAGACATCGTAATAGTGTCTATGTCGAAACATAGACATTTTGGACATCGACGCGATGCCTTATGGAACTTGTGTGTTATGTGGGATCCTATTACCTCAGCTGGGTGATTACTATGATAACAGTTTGTTGCTTGAAAAGAATAGAATTAAAAACATTTTCAAATTTGCAAAAGTGACATGATTTAAAATGGAATTATTGTGATTTTCACATATTTTAAGTCAAATCATGATTTTATGTTTATCTATAAAAATTATCGAATTATTTAAATATCATTTATATATATATATCCTCACTTTTAGTTAGATCATAAAATTTATTATAGAATGTAGAATTATTTTAAAAGATTGCGTCGGAAAGACAGGCATATATGAAAAAAATAAGCTAAATTCCAAGCATTTAAAGGTTTACGATTGCCAAACAGGTCGGGCACTGTTTTTGGTACAAGAATATATGGTTCTGATTCTTATATTTGGCATGGATAAAGACTTTCAGAACTAGCTTAAAGAAGTAGATCGCTACTAATTATTTATGTTATGGTGAAAGTAAACTGGCGAGCTCTCAAAGAACCACTACATGATAGTTTAATCTCAAAAAGAGAGTTATGTAAGTGATTCTAAATAATGGCAAATATATCTTAATATTTTACCAATAGCAACAAAAATATTAGTCATTTTAAGCAAAAGATTAGGGTCAATTTTTTTCCTGTAAGTTGCTGTTATCGTCTAAGTGGAATTCTTTTTTTTTTATAATGTATCTCCCTGACACCCCAAAAAGTATTCGTAATTTAACTTTGCAATAACAATTTTCTTAAACGAACTATAAATATACAATTATAATTCAGTATTAGTGAATCAGATATTTTCTTAATATTTTGGAACTTATATTCTAAATAATTACCAAGATATTGTTTTATTTTGGATATCATAGAGTAGTAGAATTAATTCAAACAATATATGCGTAAAATACACGTGTATTAGATTATTTTTCATTTTCGTGTTTTCACTTCAGATATTGGGTTCAGCAATTGTTAAATGAAAACAGGTACATCTAAGTATTATAATTAAGCCTGTTATGTATTCCGAAAATAGAGCATATTAAATAAAAATAATATAATGAAGAAACTATTTGGTTTAAAATTACAAATCGGTATAATTTTATCCTGTGTTTTCTACAATTATCTTGCAATGATAAATTGTTTTATTTATCCAACATTAAGCTTGCCAAAGAAAAGTTTAAATAAAATTTAGTTTTAATTCTAGAATGTGGCTCAATAAAAAGCGATATCTGGACAATTTAAGAATAAAAGAATGTTTAGGAAGAAAATATCGAATTTTTCATGTTATATTTTCTTCTATAACAAGGGTATTCAAAAGATGCAAATGAATTTTATCCAGGAGCTTACTGTCATTTTGTTTTTCAAATTTTCTGAAAAAATTAATTTACGCAATATTAAAATAAATTAATTTTCTCAATTTATACGAATAAAAAATATAAACATGTACATATTTTTACATTATGAGTAAAAACAAAGTACGAAATTATATTTTAAAATATTAAACCTATTATAGGTTATAATAGGTTTTATTACCTATAATTATCTTTTAAAACTAACATATTATAATAAGGTTATATTTTAAAAGATCTATATACTGGAAAATCATAATTTAAAATTCATTGTTAAATGTTTACAATAATGTAGATGAGGAGATTTGTCACTAGACTACGCTGCATGTGATGCAGTAACCTTTGAAAATCAGATTTCAATTGAGAGGTCACCGTGCACTGCCATTTGAGAGAGATTAAAAAATCACAGAAATGTACATATGTGTTTGAGTGGACAAAATTTTCTTTAGAATTTGGCGCCCTTTTATAATCGGTTGGCATGCATTCTGGCGACATATTTTTGGCACCAACTTGGCGACCTTGGCTGCCAATTTTTCTAAGTTGCTTTCACTTCAATCTTCACCAAAATCTTCACTTCAATTTTCACAAAGTTTAAAAAGTAAAAGGTTTTTATAAATTTTTAACACTATATTGTGCTTTTTAAAGTCTTTTGTTTTAATTTTTAAGGTCTTGATAATATCTTGATGAATAAAATATCTTGATGATTTGCATTATTTTATTTTGTTTTAAAATTTTGCAAATGCTGGTTTTTGCATTCTATGTGCAAAGCTTCTTTGCATATTTCTTAAGTATTTCTAATAATATTTTTCTCAATTTTTTCCTAACGTAAATTTATGTTTAAAACCATAGTTTCTGTTTATAATTTTTCTACTTTCAGACTTAATTTTCCCTCGAGATTATTTATGTCTCAAAACAAGTTTCAAAGTCTAATACTTTAAAATTCTGTTTTAAAATATTTAGTTTTTTCTAAGGCATATAATATATTTAAAAAAATTTTTATTGTTTGGTTATTTTCAAATTTTTACAGAAACTAATTATTTTTAATTTCAAGCTTCTTTTTATAATTCTTAAAAAAGTTTTCAAATTATAGGCTTTAATTTCTCCAAGATATTCTAAGTCTGAAAACACGTTTCAGTTAAACTAAGTAGTTTTATAAATCGAACCGTTTATCTCTTGATTCGTCTGACTCAAGTAAATCACGCCTACAAAATGTTGGCGTAAAATTAGATCGCCAAAGTAGAAAGGAGCCGAAATAATTCGGGTAGATCCCCTCTACAAACAGTACTGAGTGTGATTATAAGTATAGTATCATCACGGTAAAAGGTTTTTTGAAAACAATATTTTTTGTGCTATTTTTTATTTCTTACAATAAAAAATGTACACTTAAACAATTTACAATTAAATAAAAATTACAATAAAAACAAAGAAATAATTTGACCTTAATTCTTTAGCTCCTAGCTCATGAAATGTGATGTATTTTTTCTCTTTTGTCCAAAGCAATGTGTTAATACCAGGAATGCATATTATGTTTCAGTGTTTAGGGTATAACTTGTCTTTCTATTTCTTAACACAATATTTTGGGCATAAGAGAAAAAAATATACATCGAACGTGATTTCGCTAGGAGCGAAAGGGTTAGGGTATTATTCGAAGCATCCTCTGGATATCCATAAGACATCTGAATATCCAAAAGGCGACCTATAATGGACATCGGATATGCATCTCAGACATCCATGTAATATAAAATATAGCATCCTCACGACCTCTATAAATGGACGTCCAATTAAAGACGTCCTTTCGACATACTTTGGAAGCGGATAAATGTCCAGAGGAAGGCTACTAGCAGTCCACAAATCGATGTCGCATTTAAGACACTCATACGATATCCATGCGACATCATGTCACACATCGTAACGACCCTAGAAAGACCCAAAATCGAGGGAACTTTTTGACTCCCCGCGACATCGGAGAAGACGTCCGAATTCAAAGTCTCGACACCCTGTGGACATTTGGCCTGCCCAAAAGAGACGTCCATACGACATTCTGTGGAGCTTTTGTGCTATGTGGAAAATGTAGAGCTCAAATGGCAGGAGAGAGTACGCAGTCCTACATTCAGAGTGTATTAGGGCTTTGTCAAGAAGTCAATCCGTCAATGTCCGAAGACGAGAAAGTGTCTCACTTAATGAAAGGCATTGCTGAAGATATGTACCAAGTGCTCCTAATGAAAGATGTGAAGACTACGGCTGACTTCATCAAGTGGTGTAACTACATTGAAGACATGAGGCAAAAAAGAATTGGCCGAAGATTTGAGAGACTACCAAACGTCGTACCAGTTGCAGCCATGGAGGACGAGACAGATTTAGTGTCTCTTATCCGTAGAATTGTACGCGAAGAGCTTAATGGAGTAGTAAATTAAGTCGAAGAGTTTCCGGACCCCTATTCCCAGCCGCTACAGACCGTCATCCAAGACGAAGTCGAAAGAGCTTTGGCGCCAGTGGTCACAAAGTCTGCAGACGCCCAACGACGTCCCACGTATGCAGCCGCTGTGACGACGATACACAGATGTCCTGTCCAGAGATCAGCACCGCAGCCCAGGAAAACGAACCTATGGAGAACGACCGACAACAGGCCAGTGTGTTTCCACTGTGGACGCTCTGGACACGTCGTACGCTATTGCCGTGAGAGGAAAGCTATTTTCGACGATTATCGATCCCGCGGACAGAATGTCTATGACACTGACGCTCAGTTTCGCCGACCAAGCCCGAACGCCGTTCTTTTCCTAGTCCTACTAGAGGTCGATCACCAACGCCGATCGCCGTCACCATTTCTTTGATCAGGTCAATCTCCAAGCCGTAGAAAAGAGGAAAACTAAGCAGAGCGACCTTTCGACGAGGTGAGGCCGCATGTAATGAAAATCCTCCATCGGCCGCAAGGATGACGGGTAACCACCTCGACGTTCTGGTAGTAAATCAGCCGATCCGTGCTCTAGTAGATTCTGGAGCCTCATTTTCTGTCTTCTCCGATAAGTTTCGTCGAACCTTAACTAACGGAAGCATCCCACCTGTGCAGACAATAAAGCCGCTTATCGGGGATCCCTACCGACTAAAAAGTCATGTAGCGATAGGAGACTGAAAAACTGCTCGGAGAAGGGACTCCGACACAGCGTCCGAGAAGGACTGACCCAGGCGAACGCAAAGGATCACCGCAGGGAAGCGGACCCCCGGCACGCGCTGCCGCCAGAGGATACCGTTCGGAAGAACTAGAAGATAGGAATGAGACTCCACCGTCCAGCCTCGGGAGCGGAGCTCCCCTTGACAGGAAGCCTCCCTCTCGAGAGGCTGACCAGTGGGGCGAGTCCCTCTACACTCTCAATGGTCAGGCGAAAATCCGCTATTCCCCCGATCGGGGGGAGGAAGCGGAGTCGGAGTCATCCGCACGCCGGATCCGAGCTAACTCTGGAAGGGAGGATGAGTCTTCTCCGGGAATACTACCCCATTGAGGTCGGGTCCAGACCAGAGACTCGTCCAACTAGTGCAAGAGTGGTTGTGAGAGGTTCCCAGCAAGCGACGCGACGGGGTGGAAAAGAGACGTCGACAGAGAACCTGAAGCGTCCCAGGAGGTAGTGCTGGGCAATGAGGCGCTGAGTCTCGAAACCACATGTTAGCCCTGTTCATCGGTCGAGCTCGTCAAAGAGCAGCACGATCATTTTCCTCAGGCCCTCCCTGATCCGAGGTAGTTGAACCAAGCTTGTGAGGCTCAGTGCTGTAAGTGGTCGGGAACTGATCGGGAAGTGAGACTTCCTCAACTCACTGTTGCGCTTACAGTGGTAGACCATGTGGTCTATCGTTCCCTGTTCGCCATCAAACGGACACAACCTGTTCTTTCCGAACATTCTTAATTGGAAGTTGGGGATAATGCCGTGTCCGGTGTATATCTGATTCAGGTAGAAGTCAGTCTCACACCGCCTCAGAGAGACCTGGGGCAGGAGAGAATGAGTCCACCTTCCCTTAATGGTATGGTCCCAGCGCTCTTGCCACCACGTTAGCGCCGACCTTTTCAACGCCCCACCCCCAACTGCCGACCATGAAAGGGCCACACTGGCATCAATCTCTGGCTTCTTAGTCGCGGATTTGGCGAGCTCGTCCGCTTCCTCGTTACCAGAGATGCCCTTATGAGCCGGAACCCATCCGATGCTCACCTCGATACCCCGGGCCCAAAGGCGCACAATGGTATTCTTAATGAGCACGACCCATGGATGGTAACTGGACAGGTTCCGCAACGCCAGCAGGGAGGATCGGGTATAGTCTCGGTTTGCCGTCCAAGGAGTTCCTTTGGGTCCATAGAAGAGCCTGGAGGATAGCATAGAGCTCAGCATCGAAGACCGAGTTGCGATCTGCAAGCCGGTAAACACCAAAATACACCAAGGCGGTGTCCTGGTAAATAAAGTATGCTGCACCCACAAGAGGATCGCCGTGCGGGGAATCCGTCTTCAAACCGTCAGTGAACAACTCCCAACCACAGCCCGTCGGGGGATTGTCGTCGAAGTCGACTGAGACGAGGTCATGTGGGTTAACCACATGGCCATTAGGTCCATAAGCACAGCCCCGAGGGAAATATAGTCCGAACAGATCGATGTCAGACACTCCTCTCTTACAAAGGTAGAGCGCTTGTCTGATACGCGCGGTATATTCCAACGACATTACACCTGCTAGTACTAACAGGGCCTTATTCGGTCCTGTATGCCTTTGTTACCAAGAGCAAACAGGCCCGTTGGATCTGAGTGAATTTCAGATCCTGCCGTTTGTTGCCGCGGTACCAAATCTCGCACCCATAGAGGATTATCTTTTCAAGGACCGCGCAGTACAGGGCCTTCATGGTCTTTCCACTAAGTCCCCACGTGGGTAGAGAGACCCTGGTCAACTTCTGCAATACCTTCTGAGCCTTGCACTCCACAAGTTCGAGGTGAGCAGTGAACGTAAGCCTATCATCGAAGATGACTCCGAGGTACCTTATTTGAGTCGATTTTCTGAATGAACCGCCGTCCAGGTCGAACTTCAACCGATAGTTCCACGCGTTTCTAGGAGACACGATGAGGAGCTGGGTCTTTCCCACGCTAAGTTGCAGGTGTTGTGAGTGACACCACGCTGACATGAGCTGTGCAGCTCGATTCGTCTTAGCGATGATCTCTTCCCGATTCCGGGCTCTGAGGACGAAGAGAAAGTCGTCCGCAAAGGCCACGAGCTTGTCGTGAGCAAAGTGATCGCACTCCTCAAAGTATCTCAGCAAGGTATTGACCACTATGATCCATAGTAGCGGTCCCGAGAAAGACCCCTGTGGAACACCGCAGTTGTAGTCGACGGTGTAACTGAACGATTGACCACGGTATGTAGCCGAACGGTCCTCCAAGAAACTCCCATACAGATGGAAGAGCTCAAGAGGAATACCAAGTCGGTAGAGTTCCCGGCAAACATCGGACCATCGGACCGTGTCAAAGGCACCCTTTATGTCGAACGACAGTAGCACAGTATGCAGGCCATCACCGCGATTGGTGCGGATGTACCCGTCAACCCGTCGACCGCGCTCCGATCTCTCCGGAATCCGAACTGCTATTCACTGAGAAGGCCCCTGCTTTCAACAAAGTGCCTAAGCCGATTGTGCATCAGCTTATCCAGGAGTTTTCCCCAAGAGCTCACCAAACTGAGCGGTTGTATGAGTCGCAGGACGAAAGGTCCCTACCATGCTTGGCTATGAGAACACACCGCGCGTCCTTCCAGGCTCTAGGAAACAATCGAGCATCTTGGCAGACATTCATGATGTCCGTCAGAAACTCCATATCGACGGAGTGAGCAAGCTTCAGGACTTCGATCGGAAGCCCGTCTAGACCGGTGGCTTTGTTATTCTGGAGTTCACTCAGAGCAAGTATGACTTCATTCACGGAAAAGAGTTCCTCTTCCAGGACGACACGTGGAGCTTTACGGAACCTAGGTTCCGTGACTCTGCGGAAGTGGTGGTCCATAATTGTTTTCACCGTCGTCACAGAGTCCAAAGTGGTACCACGTCCAGTGGACATCGGCTCCAATTTCGCCTGAAATCGGTTCTCCTTGAAGAACGACTTACACGCTGGGTCGTAGTCAGCCTTGCTCATGAGCTTATCCTGGTAGCTCCGAAAAGATCGGCGCTTTGCCCCCAGCACCATCCTGGTATAGATGGCTCGCTCGTGACGGAAGCGTTTCAAGAATGTCTCCCTCATTCTCAGGTTCCCGGAGGCCCGGAGTCGGCGACGGAGTGCTCGACATTTGGACTTCTGAGCTGTCAACTCATCAGTCCACCAGAGCACAGCGCTGCGTACAAAGGTTCCTCGAGGAGTAGGACGCGTAGCCAGATTGGTGGCACGCAGTAGGCTTTTGTTTAATCCATCTAGGAAGGGCAGCAGAGTAAACGGGTTAGTGGGTCGAGGGCACTCCTCGATAATGAACTTCAGGGAAGACGCCAGTTTGGACTTGTCGAACTACTTCCAGTTGATCCTCTTAGGTGCCGTCGAGTTTCCCCGACTAACAGTCAAACGGAGGTCCAACGTGATGAAGCGATGGTCCGAGAGGTTCTCGTCATCCCAGACTCTCCACTCAGAGAAACTATCAGGACGCGAAGTCCTGAGGAGAGTTAGGTCTATCCAACTCGTCCTCCTGATGCAATCGAAAGTGGGAATGCTATCAGGGTCGTTAGCAACGAGGAGTCCGTTCGAAGCAATCCAGTCCTGAACCGCTCGACCACGAGAATCTAACGCCTCCCCAGAGGGGGGACTTAGCGTTAAAGTCGCCCATAATCACCGTCTCCGACGCACCGTCTCGTGCCAGGAGCCCGGACAGTACGTTCAGTGCCCGGTCGACAGGCTCCGGTGGCGAAAGATAGACAGACACGACCGAAAGTGAACTTCCAGCGCTCAATTGAATTGCCACCGCAGTGACGTCCCGGCTGCTGAGCACCAAAAGACAGTCGAGAGAGTTGCGCACAAGGAGGCAGGAACGCGGGTCCTCCTCGTACGCGTAGAGCTTAAGTGGGGTTCTAGGGAAGCCGATAACTGAGTGCATGTAGGTGTACGGTTCCGATACGCAAACTACGTGGAAGCGATTCTCCACGGCAAATTGAGCACAGCAGGAATTCGCAGCCTTGGCGTGGTGCAAATTCCCCTGGAGAAACCGTATGGAACTATCCATAACTGGTCTGGTTTCTCAGACGGGTCAGCTCCCAGGATCGGGCTGGGCACAGCTGCGGGCCGTCGCAGGGAGATTCACACTGAACTTCTTGCCATAGAGAGAGTTAGCCACAACACAATTCACGCACCGAAACGGATTGGTACAACCCACGTGATCGTGTTGACCTGTGCACTTAGCGCAGATCTGCTCACGGCGACAGTACTTGGAAGTGTGACCAAATTGGTGACACCTTAAGCACCGGGTCACCCCAGTGTACTCACAGATGCGAGATACACCCCAGTTGAGTTGGAGTTTCCTCCCACTCACCACTTTGTTGAATGCTGGAGGCTCTACGATCAGCACCCAGTGGACTTGATTCTCCGATCTGGCAGAATTCAAGCGAAACAGAGGCTTTGCCAGTTCAACCATAGTATCCTGCTCGCAACCGATCTTTGTCTTGAGTGCTCGCACAAGTTCAGAGGCCTCGACGTCCGATGGAACATCGTAAATGATGACACGAGGCTTAACACTCTTAGGATCCTTAAAAGTGACTCTGTCCTTGGTAGCGGGACAAGTCTCGACGGCATGTCTCAGAGTGGCGACGTGGGCAGTCTTCCCCAGGACAATAGCAACACAAGCGTGGCTGATGTGGCGTATGAGCTGAATCCCCAAGGCATAGGGATTGACTGATTTGGTAACCAACTCTTGCACCTTCCTCGAGCACCACCTCTCGGAGTCAGGCGCCTGTACGGAGTCTTTCACCACCGTCACAGGAGACGAGGGGTAGGACGGGCCCCTCCTAGCAGGATAAACGAGAAGGACCGGTTCGGCACTCTGTCTCGATCCTCGGCGGCTGCTCGGGCCGCTTCCTTGAGCCCGAGTCTTGAGCACACTCGCGTAAGAGTGAGCCGCCTGAGGTGGGTAATCGCCTCCCGAAGGAGGATTTCCCCGTACGTTCGAATTGCGGTATTCGGCCCCATGACAGGGCCGGCCCGCTGCGGCCTTTTTGTGGTACTCACACCTCGGGGCGGATTTCTCTGACCGAGGGCTTTTCCGATGCGTTCCAAGACCCAGCGTCCGCAGTCGCAACACCTGCATCATCCATGGTTCTTGGTCCGCCCTTTGCGTTCGAGGGTGCGTATTCGCCCCGATTGTCCACAGCAGCAACTACTGCTTTATCCATGGGGTTTTCAGCTTTCGCGTTCGAGGAGTGGTACTCGAAATCCTCCAAGTCACTTCCTCCCACTATGCCCCTTAACACTTCGGAAACAAGCCCTTTCACTTCAGGCTGGAGAGTCGGTGTCTCTTCTGGAGACTTTCCCTGTCATTCTGACATCACAATTGAAGATGAAAAATTAAGTTTTAAATCTAATATTGAATTCAACATTTGGAAAGAAAATGTTGAAAAAGAGTCTGTAGCATATTTTAAAAAGAGGAATAGCCATCAAAATGCAACTAGCCATATTGACATATTTGTTTGTCATTGAAGTGGACATTATGTATCTAAGTCCACAGGGGAAAGCCATGTTAAATTATTAGGAACCGTTAGATGTGGATTTTTTTGCCCTGCTCGTATTATAAAAATAACTCATAACGAGCCACGAAACGGAATGTGTGTTTCTGTAGAATTCGTTAAAACACACATAGGCCATCAAATGGAGGTTGGTCGATTATGGCTTACCAAA
>JAGEOH010000099.1:0-108405 GCA_032207245.1 Pardosa pseudoannulata
TTAAAGTGTTTCTTACGTCTAAAGATTTTCTTATAATGCAATGAATATGTATTATACAATTATACTTGGCACTTATGTATGTTATTATGTATTATACTTGGCATACAATTATTATATTCAAAAAGTATGCTTCTGTAATGGTGCAGTTATCAAAAAATGACTTACAATAAAAGAATTCAGAATTCTAATAACTAAATCTGCACTACCATGCTGCTGTGTTGCTAGGTTCTTTTTTAAATCCTGTTAATCGAAGAAATGGTTTACTATTTTTGTTATATGTAGGGTTATATTATAATAAACAGGTTTTTATTGAATAATTTGAACTGTCTAAGAAACTTTACATTTTTTTAAAAATTATTTTTGTTCATGGTGTATGGCAAACACTAAGTTTTTGCTTAGTAAACATGGCCATCACGAGTGTCAGTCCGGAAATTTTAAAACTCAGTTTTTAGAAATTCAGAGATCAGAAATTTTAATGTACAGATGACCCATAGGTCCTCTTTTCCTCGATTATTGGTCATCTTATTACAAATTAATTTATTTTTTGTATTTTTTTCAGTGCAGTGAATTTTATTTATCATACATTTTCTTTTTTTAACCTTTCTGTTTTCCTTATTTGGAGACATTTTTATAACTAAAAATTGCCAAATTTGCAATTTTTTTTTGTTTTAATATATGTGTAACTGGAACAATTTTTACATAAAGCTTCATTGGCGATAGTTCGTTTCAGCAAACTTTTTGGTCACTATGCCAAATCTTATATCTTTAATATCATATGGACTACATAGAAAAGGGATTTTGCAAAGCATAAAGAGTAATACAACAGCAATTTGAAGTTTACAAATCCAGAATCTACAGAGTTACAAGAATATTTTACTCTTAATTTACACATTGTTATAAATTAAAAACAGCACGTAATGTTAAAAGTTATTAATGGTGTCCTATTCTAAGGTGTGATTTCTATATTAAAAAAATATTTATATTCCCATTTTAAAATGAGTCATAATATTTAGGTGCACAGCTGAGTGACGGTATTTGTGGAAAATCTTTGAATCCTTGGCATTTTGTACATTGGTGATATTGCACAGGTATGACATAAACTTATTTTTCAATTTTTGTGTGTTTTCTAATTTAAAAGTTTTAAAGTTTCATTAATTTTTTTCCTTATGCACTGTCTGTCATTTTTGTATTTTCTTAGTTTTAAATTCTTATTTAATTATGCTGTTTTAGTTACTTTTTTACAGTTAAAAATATCTGAATAGTATCTATATAACATCTGTTTAATTCGCGAGGATCCATGTTATCCTCAGTTACAAGGAAATATGCCGGCCTTTTCTCAGCCAATTACAGTAGAACCTAGATTATCCGAGCTAATTGGTACTTCTCATACATCAGGTATCAGAAATCTGTTAGTAGAAACCATGTATAAAAACCTTCTGTGCTTGTGAATTTTACTTTTGAAATAAAAAACAATAGAATGTTCCTTAAATGAAAAAATAAACATATATGAACTTATGTTTCTCAGCTAAAAAGATTTTAAAAGGAAATCAACTCGAGTAGTAAATTTAAAAAAGTAAAATGGAATTTTTTTTAACTATACTTTGTTAAATATCGAAAGACACATTTTCAAAAATAACACAAATCTCATGAAGATATTGTATTTTTAAAATTGTCTGTTGTCATCCCAGGGTGTAATATTACTTGGAGGTGGAGTACTTTTGTGGGGGAAAAATTGCCTGTAACACAGGACAACGAATTGAAATGCTTCTAGTTTTTTTCCAAGCTCATTTTGAAAGGAGAAAATTAGACTTTGTTATTTACTCGGTTCATCAAGGTTATACTGTATCAACGAAATTACTTTTGTAATGAATTGAACATTTGTATTACCATAAATAGGTCATTGAAAGTTTAAAATGTATGCATTTCAGATTATTTGGAATATTGATTTATAAAAGTGTTTCAAACTGTAGGTTTTTTTCAATCAGGATTCTGAAATAAGAAACATACAAGAATTCTTGTTATTTTTTTATTGTATGCATTTTAACACAACACATTCAGAATTTTCTGCTTTTCAAACTGGGGTTGATGAAAACCATTTATTTATTGTAGGCTCTTTAATATCTGTTGGGAAACTAAAATTTAAAATTCTTCCCCACATCTTTATGATGTCATTTTAAATCCGTGACATTATAGAATGCAGTTCATCCGAAACGTTAAATTTAATCGTGGATATATTTCACCGAGACTTAACAGAATGCTATATGCGTATTTAACAGCTATTTGAAGCACGTGGTTATTTAGCACTGTAGATAAATGCTCTTTTGCTGTAGCTTAAGCTTTTGCTTGATACCCAAAGCTGTGATCAGTGTGATTAACATTGGCTTGTGTCCTTTATTTTATACTGCCTAATGCTGTGTATATATTATTTAAATTATTCTTGTTTTTGTAAAGTCCTAAAGATTTTTTTAGTTACTTTTACATTCTCCAAAGAACTATGTTTAGAATCGACAAATTGCTCAGTACTAATTATTAGGTTTCCTACATTAATTATTGTTTACAGAAAACCTTCATTATCTTTAAACTTGTTACCTAAAGCTTAGCATTGTTGGTATTTCTATCATGTGTTCATGTGTCTTGAACACTAGCCATGCATTTGGATTTTCTCTTAGATGAACCACAATGAAATATGGCTACTATAGTAGCTGATTGCATACTTGGTGTAACATTAATGTTGTAATGGGGTCTGTTATAATATCTTTACTATTTAAAGATGGAACTGACGCTTTTAAATTAACCAATCGACTACTTACTCTATTATGCTTAGTTGTGCAAAAAATACTGTTGAATATTACTCTTCACCACACAGTAATGCTCCATATTAAAGAGTTTTCAGTATTATGTAGAAAAACCAAACTGTATTTAGGTTCAATTTGAGTTGGCCACTAGAATTTTATAGAAAAATGTAAATATTTTAATCAATGTCAATGTTGCTACAAGAAACACAGTTCTGAAAAATAAGTCGTTAAAGCTAAAAAAGCGACTCATACATTTTATATACAAATTTTAATTTAATCTTTAATTTACTAATGTTTAAATATTTTAATTTTAACTTTAATTTAGAATCTAAGATATGTACTTAAGCAGAATTTGAATTTAGCATGTTAAATTTTAATCCATGCTGTTGTTCCTGACAAGTGCTTGAATGTAGGCATAGCTGGCTATGGCACTTTCATAAGAGGATTTTGTACATTTATTATCAATCTTTTGCATAATCTACAAAACTAGGAAAAATTCTCAATATCAACTAAATTCTCAGTATCTAAAGAAATAGCAATTGAACAACTTTTCAAGTTGAAATGCCTTTGCCTATGCAATGAGTCAAGGTAAACCAAATGTAAATTAAAATTTAATACTTCCGTATTTAAATTTTCAGAAAAATCTCAAAATTAATGATTGGATTATAATTAAATTATATTTAAAGTGCAATTTTCTGGTTTTAGACTTTCTATTCTCGCTGTTAATTGATATAAATTTACGTAATTTTGTTTTGTTATCGAAAAAAAAATATAGATAATGTTTTTAAAAATTGTAATCGAAATTACAAATTTTTAACACAAAAATTCATATACTTTTCGAGTTTATTATTTAGTAATCATAAGATTTTTAATTTCTTGTCTGTTGGACTAAAATTTGGATTTAATAAGTACTACAGGTAAGAATATTTCATTACTTTGATCGACGAAAGTAAAATGGCTGACAACTTACTTTAGTTAAGTTTGTGTTTAGATGTAGACTTGTCCATTTACTGCCCGAAATGCTCTACCAAACAGTATTCTATAAAATGAACAGATTACTTCTTTAATTTTGCGAACCTTCCTCCAAATAATAAATACAAATTGGTTACGCTACACCTACGCCATTATATTTCATTTCTATGTTGCATTTTCTCGTTTACTCCAAAGCGATTTGCATTTGATGCACGGAATTAGCAGTGTGTTCTTTTGCATAAAGATTAATTAAGGGGAGAACAAATTTACCCATTAAATATTGTTTAAAAACTAAAAATATTCCTACATTTTTCTGGAAAATTTTCCTTATCAATCAATAAAATTATTCTGTAACACATTCTATAATTTCTGTTACAAGTAAACTTTTTTGCAGCTCACAGTGAAGTTAAGATAATGAATTTTTAATATTAGAGGTAAAATTAAACTTGAGGTTGGTTTAAAATTTTTAGTCTTTGTAGAGAGTAAAGAATATATTATAATGAGAATAAATTTCTGTTCTGAAATTTCTACAATTTTTCCAAAAATGGCAAGAAGCAATACAGCTCGTCCCGTCAGTGATCAACTTTTATTTTTAGGACATCATACAATGCTATTTCTTAAAAAGAAACAATTCCTTACAAAAGATTAATTAAATACTGTAAAATGGAGTTTTATCATAGTTAAAAGGCATTGGTCATGATTTCAGTCTATGTACCTGCCCATTAAGTCAATTGACTTGCGCTGTTTGAAAAATCATAAAGTGTAATATCGATCCAAATGGAAAATTTTGTAGAGTGTTTGTATGATTCTTTTAATTACTCTTAAAGGGAAAACTCGATCTAAGAATACATAAAATTCTACAAGCTATTTTTTTTAGTGGTATCTAAAAGGATACACAAGGCATTACAGGTTTAACGAAGATACAGCATAGCTAATACATAGAATATTCTGATTGGTAGGAGGCAATTTTTATGAATTACTAATATCTATAAGACGAATTTTATTGCGGGAAATGAAAAGTCGGTTTTTCCATATTAATATGAGATAACTTAGATACATTGCTTTAGAATGTCTATGATTTTGGACCTTTAGAGATTAAAAAGGGGTTGAAACTCGCTATTTTATCTTGCATCGGATAAATCATACAGAATAATTCGATTTAAAGTTTTAATTTAGGCCACAAATAAGAGAGTTAATTTTTTTCTTACCAAGTTCGAAATATTATTGCGCAGACATCATTAATTTGATCAAGCCAACTAAAAGTTTTGACATAGTGCAATTATTGCTTCTTGTTGTATTAGGGAAAGAAAAACGTTCAATATTAAAGATGATTTTATATTTACTCTTCTCAGAATTGTTGCGACAAATTCTTATGCATCTTCTTGCTTAAATATCGAACTGGTGATCACACCCTCCCGGGCTACGTACGTGTCGCACGAAAGCTAAAAAACTACTTTTCAGATAAATGTTTTTTAATACTTTGTAAAACTTATCACCGATCTTTTAAATACTCTAAAACATTGCCACTTTTTGTTTTATGGAATAAAATTCGATTTTTTCAAATTAGCTATAGGAAAGTCTGTCGCAAATAATAGTTTAAAATCCATACCAGTGAGAAATTATGAAGTGCTTTCTTTCATATAGGAAATAACTAAATATAATCAATACCTGATTTCTTTAAAAGAATTATAAATTTTAAATTTTAAAAAGGTGGATAGTATATGACATTATTTGCATTTACCATTTTATTTAAATCACGTCCTTAATATTTTTATTTTTAAAATTACGTTTGTATTTTGAATCAATCTCGAAAAAAGCTAGCCACGGTGTAAACACAAAAAATTCTTTAGATTATATTGTTTAAATTATGAAAAAAATTAAAAATTGGTCATTCATTTTATAAAAATGAGCATGTTTTTAGCATTTTTTATGTTTTAACATAAACAATACTGAGTATACCAAATGTAAAATAAAATAAAAAACTGGAATTGATATAAATTCATTCAGGATCCCTAACAATTAATTAAAATTTTGAACCAATATAACTTTCATTTGAGAACTTTACTTACCCAGCCCGAAGATTGGGGAGAAGTAATTTGTAAAATTTCGAACTTCAAAAAAATAAAGGGAAAATATTTTAGACATGTCTTTGATAATTTAATAAACGTACTGAGAAATGTTCTTAGTTTTTCTAGTACATTTTAAGAAGTTTATTCCCCATTTAATTTGAAAACGAAACTATGGGGAAAATGTACCCAAACTGTTCAATTTTGCTTTTGTATGTGAACTTTATAGTAACCTATGTTTTAACTGTATCTAAGTAAAAATATAAAGAACCTTTCGTCTCTTTAAAAAATATATATATTTTCCATTTAATTAATATTCACTTCTTATGAATCGGTAATCAATTTGTTTTGTGTTGTTTGAAAGGTAACAGCTAACATTTATTACTATGTATATATTTTCAAGTTAGAATATTAACAATAATTGTGTAGGAATTATCATTACTTTTAATTTAATACAAATAAATTATTTAAATAAATCTAATAAAATTTTTTACGTAGATTGTGAGAGAGAAATGTTGCACTTAGAATGCAAATATTGGTTTCTGACGGGTTGCTGGTATCTAACCAGTTTACTGATAAGCTTCGATTTTTTGTACAGAACTTCTGTTTGAATGCTTTTTTCACTCCCACCTCACATGCTACATTATATAATTTATATTCCTTACCACCCCTTTGGCTTCGAATCCATAGCGTGCTACTTTTCGGTCTGATGTTCCACGGGTTCGAATCCAGCTGATGGCAAGGATTCGACTATAAGAAATAGGTTCCGGTCTCTTTAGACATCTTAATGCAATAATTAGCTGTAATGTTCTAATTAACATATTGATTAACCGTAAACATCCTGAAGATTCAATAGAAAACTTCTACAGATTCAAATTTTGGGTGTTTCGATGTAGCTAAAGTAAAACATGAAAATTTTTTTTCAGCATTGCGCACCCCCCACACACACACACACACCCACACACACACACAGACAAAAAAAAAAAAAAAAAAAAAAAAAACTATCACCTTTTGTGACAGTCGAAGATTCATTAATGAAGGTCGAGTAAAAGAGAGAACAACGTTTTGGTGCTATAGTAAAACATGAAAATTTATTTTCGAATAGCACAAAAAAGGAAACATTTTCAGGAACAAAGGGAGCAAGACACCGTAGACCACGTGATACAATTGCGATGCATTTCAATTCGCGACAAGTCGTCCATTTGTAAAATTCCGATGTCGACACTTGTTAAATTATGCTGACTTTATGCAAATTTATATATCTGGCTCTTAATCAGAACTGTCATCTGCGCATTCCTTGAAAGGTGAAAGGAGAGATTCGTTTCTCGAGGTTTAGGGAAGTCCCGAGGTGTCAAATTGAATATATTCTGTTCTCATACGGGGAAGTAGACAGAAACGATAAAAGTGTTTAGACATATCTAGTGTCATAAATATTTTTTAATGCAGTTTGTTTTTAAAACGTGATTTCGGTTTATAGTCTATTACATCTATCAAAACGTTAAATTTTAAAATGTTAAAAAAATTATTATATGAAAAATTAATGGAACTTATAATATTCTGATGTTTAAACAAAAAGTCGAATCTCCCGCATACAGATTAGCAAACACTGGAGAAATCCTTCGAAATATCGTCCATTGAAGTAGTAAGTGTGCACTGAATCGGGGGAGAGACGAATTTGTATAACACTGAAGTATATCAGATATTCGAAATAACGAGATTCGGCTGAAGTAACGTAGCTTTTTTTTTTAATTCAGGAATAATAATGTAGGTATTTAAATTTTATATTTGAAATCTATTTTTCAATAGAATATTTCTTATTTTAGAATATTCTGGTTTTTCTTTTGTTCAGGATCTTTCTGAAATGGAAATCAACATAGAACCTAATTCTCAACACGTCACGTGGATTGTCAAAGATTTTCTGGAGCTGCCACAGAAAGACGATTCTTACTTGGAGAGTCCCGAATTTATGTTCAGCGGGGACAGATATTGTCTTCGGGTGTATCCTAATGTGAATCGTTCGAATGGAAGGAGAACAGAATTCCACGTACGGAGATTGGGTGTCTCTGTTCCCAAAGGGGAAGTTTCCTGTAAAGTTGGGAGTAAGTGGAGAATGTCAACTGGAGATGACTGGTACTGGTATACGACGGTGGAATTAGAAAAAATTGTAAGGTATAAAAGATCCTCGATTGAGGAAGAAAGAGATGGGTATGTTCCGGATGGGAGCCTTTTGATTGTGTGTTCCATGCGCCTGAGTAAAGACGGCAGAGCAGGAAGTTCCGCTCAAGAGGAAGAGGACCTGGGAGGATTCCCAGGTAAGTGCTCGGTTGTGTGAGTATCGACGGAAAATTAAAGAGCTCCCGACACTCTCTCACCCTGAGTTCGCTTCCAATTCGCTGCAGAATAACCAGCAACGTCGAACGTAATTATTTAAGACAGTTGGAAAACATTGCGGCTCATCGGTGACGTCTAGTGTTCGCGTTCGGACGTTTATCAAAGGACGAAGCGTCCGATAAAGCCCTTTTTCTTTTTATGGGTTGATACAATTTTTCAAAAGCATTTAATGTGCGCCCTGTATTTTAAAATATTTTGCGGAGGAGGTGGGGGGCGTCGAACATGAAACTATTCGAAAAGTCATGTGATTTACCTTTCATGATGTCCAATTCCTCAACCAAATTATAAATCTACTTAATTAAAATCGATAATAATTTTTTTCTTTAGTAGTAAAATAATATGAGTAAACATGATCATTAAACAGAGAAAAGACGTTTTGTGTAGAACAAGAATTTGTCTTAAATACGTAGCACATTTTATTTCATTTATTTTCTTCTGTTTCTTAAATTATCTGTCCTATAATCCTCTATATAATAATAGCCTAAGTTGTCTGTCCAAGAATTTATGAAGCGGTTGTACCTGGAATGGATACAGGCATTCATATTGGAGTTTTTTATGCGTTTAGGGTTTGCAAAATTAAAAGCGAGTTCGAAATAACCCCCATTTCTAGCGTTTAATGCTATTATTTCAAACGTCTTATTCAATACTAAACTCATTCTTGATAGGATGGCGAGGGCGGAGCATAATATTTAAACTGGACTATTTTTACTCTGCACTGATATACTCTAATTAGTTCCTCACCGTATGTAGGCGTGGTACGTTCAGTAGAGTGACTGCCCATTTGATCATCATATTTCTCGAGTTGACGGTTCTGTCCCCGACAGCCAAGTTTTTCTAAATATCTAATTTAATATTTTCTGCTTTCTCTTTTAAATTCTTATTCCTTAAGTTGTTTCATTATTTTTATTAAAATAAAATTGTTATTTTTTTTTTTACTTTTTATGATTTTTATTTAATTAGTTCCTTCACCATGTGTAGGCGTGGTACGTTCAGTAGAGTGATAAGTCACTTTTTGTTCTACGGATGTCCCTGGCCACATAAGCATTTCGTGCTTTGTATTCTTAAACTTTCTTTTCGTCATATAATGATCGCCTAAGTTATCTGTCCGTCTGGCCTCGAATTTATAAAGCGTTTGAATTTGGAATGGATAGAGCATCCATATTGGATTTTTGATGAGTTAGGGTTAGCAAAATTCAAAGCGAGTAATGTTTATCTTTTCCTAAACTATATATCCGATTCTAAAATAAATTAGTATGAATAAGCTTCGTATCACAGCGAAAAATACTGTCATCTTTAAAGCGTTCGAAATCCACCCCGTCTCCCTTTTCGAGCTTTTAATGCCTTAATATCAAACCCATTTCAAGAACACGCAATTAAATTTAACAATTTATCACATAATAAATAGGTAAAAATAACTTTTTTTCTAGCATTATGACGTCATTCCTTTAACCATCTCATTTAATCATATGTTTTAGATTATTTAAATATTGTTTGCATTATTTCATACGTTTTATCATTGAACTTAGATATTATTTAAATAATTTTCTTTTATATTTGGGTTAAATAATAGATTAGGTACATATGTGATAGTTTTAATCGATTATTTTTGTTGAAATATAATTTTCAGACAAAAAACAAACCATTTATTTTAAGGTCTGCCTCATAGGGTACTTTACAATTCTTTAAAATTAAAAATTGTACCGATCCCGTCATATGACGGCTATCTGCTAGTTACATAGAGAATTGCATACCAGTAGAAGAAATGTTTTACTTATTCTAATTCGGATAGTATTGACGGTATCTCTACAGTGAATGAATGAACTGTTTTGCCGTTTCGAAATTTTTGGTAACATTTTCGTTATTTGATATTATTCTACTAAATCGTTCCAAAGACTTTTTGTTTGCTGCGATGTCTGTTGTTTAACCACACATGTGGTAATAATACCGAAACCTGCTGCTTGAATCCAATTCCGAACCGGCTACGAACATCCATGTCGACAGCAGGTTTCGAACCCTCCTATTCCGGTACCGTAGATCAAATTATATTGTTTATTTATATTTTATATTACATGGATCAAATATAAAAAATTTTAAGAAATTAGTATGTTTAAATAAATTTGACTTGTAATACTCATGATTCAAAAAGTATCGCTACACCTTTACGCGGCGTAGACAACATTGGCAAAATCAGTCCAAATGTCAGCGATTGCCGTAGAAGAGTCATTTGGTTTTTGCAGCTCGATTAAGAAATATTCAAGGTGAGATGACACTTTCAAACTAACAACATAATAATGTAAAATTCTACTTCATAAAATTCATAAAAAAATCTAAAATAGCAAAACTTTTTTTTTAAATTTCATATCGTGACAAATGTGTAATTTTGTGAATAAAATATTATTTATTGAGACTAATAGTTTTTTTTTTTTTTTTTTTTTTTTTTTTTTCAGGACACAACGTTCCCTTTTTCTTCCGATGGAATTCTTCAAAAATGGAGCTTTTGTTGGAATTTCCCTGTTTGCAAGTCCAATTGACTGTCTCCAAATTTTTCGATCTGCCAAGGGAGACGTGTGATTCCCTGACAAGTCCAGAATTTCGCTTTGCCGGAGACACCTACTGTTTGCGATTGAGAGCGAACGGGGATACGGCCGAC
This sequence comes from Pardosa pseudoannulata, assembly GCA_032207245.1. Taxonomy (NCBI): domain Eukaryota; kingdom Metazoa; phylum Arthropoda; class Arachnida; order Araneae; family Lycosidae; genus Pardosa; species Pardosa pseudoannulata. The sequence continues at coordinate 10,875 of JAGEOH010000099.1, forward strand.
ACCGATCTCGAACTGGTCCGGCTGACGTTTAGTATTCCCGAAAGGACTATCTCTTATAGAGTTGGATATTCGTTGGTTGTACATCATAATTATCCGAAAAATTCAAGATCCTTAGTTGGTGGTACAGGGTTGTGCATAACACGGTCCAAACTGGAGGAAGAAAAAGATGCGTTTTTAAGGGATGGCACCTTGAGAGTGTTGTTATTCCTGCACCTGGAAGAACAGAGCAGCGCAGGAGCCGGGACCTCCGTCGCAGTGCAGACGAGGACTGGATTATCAGGTAAGTTCCTGGGTGTGTCTTCTACGCATATAAAAAAATAATTCAGGCGCACCATCCCATTTTCGTTTCTTTTCCATCTCATGTGATGGCATCCTTTAGAACGTAGTGGTCACGGAACGACTGAGCTCCACCCATATTGAAAGAAACTGGATGGTCGTAAGCATTTATTTAAAACCTTTGCTATTCGACCGCTCTTCAATCTCGCCACTGACTGCAGCTCAGATGTTTATTTAAGCGTAATTTTACTCAAAAAATTTATGAATTTTTATAAATCTAGATCGTCTCCTGCGGGTGTGTCCCTCATCTGTGTGTTTATATTCCCTTTATATTTAATTTTAATCCGAACTGTTGAAGACGTTTGACGCGGACAAGGAAATAGCGTTCATATAATGAATTGTGAAAATGACGTTTTGAGTAGTTGAAAATCTCGAACTTAATTTGTCCTTAGAAAAGATTAAAAAATGGCACTCGTTTTAAAAAAAATAAATTGCGATGTTAAAAATGTGCGTTGAATCTGTTTAAATATTGCAAACATCTGTCTCATTCCTAAGAAATTCGGCCAAACGATGGCCGATTGGTTAGGGTGCTGGCCTTCGGTAACGGAGTTCGTGGGTTCGAATCCCACAGTGGCATGGATGTTCGTAGCCGTTCGGAATCGGCTTTAAACTGTAGGTCCCGGTCTCATTAGCCCTCGTGTTGCAAAAAAGTAGACCGTAGTGCTCCAAACCAAACCAAACCTAAGAAATTCGGTAAATGCTTCATAATAGTAAGCAGTCTGTAAGTAGCAATAATTAATTCGGACCTTAGCTTTGAGAAGTAGAGGGAAAGAACACAATCCTAGTCATTCAAATTCTCCGAATTGTGTGATCATTGGAGAAATGAAGAAAAATGGAATTAGTTCAGAGAATTTCGAAAAAATTCAGGGATAATTTTACACATATATATTTTTAATTGCAATTTAAGTTATTTCAGATTTGCTAGAAAATTAACTTGAAATTTCCTTACAAATCCCAAAGTTAACCATATTGTCTAGACGTTTGTGATTTGTGCTTCAAGCCGATGGGTTCGATTCCCGACTAAAGGCTTGGATGTATTTGCTTTGTCTCATCGTAGCAAGAAATGTTCACTACCTTTAAGTTGCTCCTATAGTGAAAGGATCACTAAAGTTTCCGACATTTTAGTGACTCATTGGAAGAAAGAGTAAATTAGAAAAATTCATATTTGTTTGAAATAGATTTTGTTTGCGATACATTTAAAAGAATGCGTGTACACTTCTTACATTCTTAGTTTGACATTTTCTGTAGATGTTGTTTTTCTGGGGTGTGGTTATACAATGAACCTTCGAAGTTTCTTTTTAAAACACAAAACAGTGCAAAGCGTCTGTTCAGAAGTCGTTGTGCTTCCAGTATAGGATAAACTTGTTTGGTCAGTTCGAATTCTCCGTTGTGCCTATGCATTGATCTCGCTTACAGTTGACATTCAAAAAAATAGTGTAGTTAGGTTTTGAGTGTCTAATTTATGACCACATGAATAGTAACGGTTTGGATACGGAATGTGACGCTCTAGTTTTGCTACACGAGGTTCAAATAAATCGTGGTTTGCACTCCAGGTAAAAGAAAACTTAATTTTCACTTCCTTCAAGTGTTAAGGAAATGTGTTTAACGACGAAAAAGAGTAAGATAAAAATAGACGAATGAGTCGTCCGGTGAGAGTGACAACAGAAAAACATTTTTGGAATGAAACCTAGATTCGACATGGGTGGGTATAACATGTAAAGGGTTCAATGTTGGAGGATACTGGAATGTACCACGTGTACCCATTGTTCTTCTTTAACACCTTGAAATCCAGTAACGTCTGGGAAACGTCGGTCATTTCAAGTGCCAAAGTAGATCTTTACGTCTCAGACGTCAATAGCTGTCTCGGTTAGACGTCGTGCAGCATATTAAATCATAACTTTATACTCTTCCTTAATTATTGTACATTATCATCTTATATAAACATCATTGACTGCTTCATAGCAACGCCAATTTCAGAATAAAAACGTTTTCTCTCTCAAAGCAATATTATTCAGATGCGCCAGAACTAAATGGCATTTTTCGGACACATCAGAGTTCGTTTTACCTGGTTGTCCAAGAGATAAGTCCCGTCGTTTGTGAGGCAGTCACGTGGGAGATGGGGCAGACAAATGCTTGACTCGATTTTACAGAATCTTATTTCTTTTCCTTTTAGGCATTCGTAAGTTGCAGTCCGATTACAGGCAGCTCCTAGAAAAAGGAACGGACAGTGACGCTTGCGTCGTCGTGCGGGGGATGGAGTTCAAAGTTCACAAGAACGTCCTTCGTGCCCGCTCGACAGTCTTCGAGGCCATGTTCGGCCACGATACGGCCGAGAAGGAGAGCGGGAGGGTGGTCGTCGACGACCTCGACCCGGACATCTTCGGGGATTTCCTGGAGTACCTGTACACGGGGTACGTCCAGGACCAATTATCGGACGAAAACGCCTTCGGTCTGTTCGCGGTGGCCGACAAATACGACGTGTCCACCCTGAAGTCGGAATGCGTGGAACACATGCGCCGAACTCTGTCCGTGGGCTCTTTCTGCGACGTCCTGTCCCTGGCACTGCGCCACGGTGAGGAAGACTTGCTGCAGCAGGCCATCAGATATTTCAAAGATAATTTGCAACAAATAATTATAACGGCGAAATGGCAGCAGTTCAAGATTGAGAACTCGCACAGCCAACGAGTTGTTTATTAAGGCCCTTGTGCCTGGAAAACAATGACACCATGATATACCAGTTTGTATCGATAATACTCGTTATTGACCTCTATTTTTTATTAGATGCGGACAGTTAATTACAGATGTTAATGGAAGAAGTTTGTTGTAAATAACGCTACTCGCAACACGCTCTGCCTCGTTTTGGTGGTTCTAGGTCATTTGCAATCAGTTCAAGAAAATGCCATTTGCCCAATTTAATTTCAAAAACTTAATTTCGTTTATTTCTTTTTGTGTTTTATACATTTACTGTTTTTGTGCAAGATCCAAATAAATCCGTATTTTTTTCATGACTGTTGTTCCATTGTAACTTCGAATACTTGTAATATCAATATTTTAGACTTATTGTAATAAAGTGTGAATTTTTAAACAAAACTTATATTTGATTTTCTTCTGTAACATATCCATCGCATTATATCGTATTTATATCTATTTTCGTTCTTTAAGATAGAATTTATAAATGTATTTTTAATCTTAAAAATGCAACATCATAGGAACTTTCGATCGTTTAGAGAAACTTATTAATCATGAAATCGAAATGAGATGTCTTATAGGTTAAACACACACATTTAGACTTTTTTTTACAATTGAAAATTTTATTCCAAAAATAACTGCAAAGTCACTCGACAATTGAGTGCACAACTTATAGATTAATATTCTTGAGAATTAAAAAAAACGAGTTCAAAATGTGCGTATTGTGTGGTGATGGAATTACGTATTAATTTAACGTAATTGTTGCGTATCTTTAGTGGCGACATTTCCGATGCTAAAACGTCTGAAACGTCATAGGTGCAATCTCCATCATTACGTCTGACAGACATAACGTCGCTTGCGTGTATTTGGGGTAATTGTGTTCCTTAGCTAGCCCGGAATTCCGGTTCAAAAATTTATACCATGCTAATTTGAATTCAATAATCCAAAAAAAATTTAAAAAGTCGAGCCTCTCGTCCAACTTTCTTTATCGCTAGTGTTTCGTGTTTCAAGTGCAGAGGGAGTATTATCCCTTTTATATACACTACATATATTCAACATTTCCAGTCATAGTGTGAGGTGTAGGAAAACAGAGGTAATTTACTGAACTGTAATATTTTACCTTCGGGTGGGGTTTTATTGATTTGCGTGAGTTTATCGTTTCGAGGAGGCATTCTCGCCACTCTTGTGTGAGGGGTGGAGGTAATGTTTTACTTAGCCTAGAGGTAGTTTAATCTGTCGCTTACTGTGCCCGCCAACATATATCTCTTAAAGAAAATGTGTTTGATATTCAAGATTTCGAAATCCAATTCTAAGAGACAAATTTGTTGAACATCTAATAGATCTAAAGCAGTTTGGTAAATCTTTCGTTTCCATTAAATTATAATTAATTTCGTTTATCATAAGAAATTATAAGTAATTTCGTTTCCATTTCGAATAATAAAATTTATGAAAATTTTATAAATTTGTTTTGGTATAACATGCAAATGGAAGCTTCAGTTTCGAAATCAGATTTATTTTCCTGCCTTGTGTATATCTTTTCACATATTTTTGTATGGTTTTGAATTTTGGTAGTCTTTATCCAATTTTAGTATTTTCAAACCTATGAAAATGCATATTTTCATCTTTAATATATAGAATTATTATTATGAACTAAGAATATTTAAGAAATGTTGGTTTTTGGAAAAAAATATTTCGCGATCTTTTAGCTGTAAGATGTTAGTTATTTTTAAAATTAGAATAATTTGAAAATGATAACAATTCTAATTAACTCAAAAATTTCTGGAAAAACTCCATCGCAAGATTTTTGCAATTTTTTTTCATGTTACGCAACTAAATATCTTTTAACATTTAACATTATCCTTTCCTTTGATTTTTCTGTTTAATAACTGTTTAGTGCTCTTGCAGTACAGCAAGAATTGCCGTAAAATAACGGTGTTTTGGTAGAAAGATATCTTAAGTACCCTCCTTTGTAAAACTTTTGCTTTCAGCTGGAGAATGGTAATTATAATTTTGTTTCCAGGACGTTTCTTATTAAATGACCGGGTGTATTGCTTTTGTATTTCTACAAGAAAGAGAGAAGTGTTGCAGACAGAGTAGATGTTTGGTACGAAGTGAAAGAGATAAGTTTATTTCAAGCTGGTCATTTATTGAACCTAAAGATAATGAATCGAATTTATTAAAAATACTGAAAACCGAAAAAGAGACAAACCTTCGAACTTTAAGCTCCGCGACGGCAAGACCCGAGAAATCGCAAACGATGGCAAAATCTTGCGACGATATAAGTACGTTGTCTGTTTTAGTCCATATGGGCAAACCCACAAGTGTACAAGTATCCACGGCTTCTAATGCATTTAAGCCATTTCCGAACTCGATTCAGAGCACCCGGAAATCGGCAGATTGTAAATATGTTGAAGAGGCAAGTTTTAAGTTTCGGACTAACATAAAGTTTACTCCCACTTCAGGCAGGAAAAACGTCGAGCAGAGGCAAGATGCGGGGATGACGGAGGACAGGCCAAATTTCCTCCTCTACGACCCACGCATTACGATTTTGAATTACTTTTATGGCCACTTCCTTTTTTCTGGGGAGGGGTGGTCGAAAGGACGGCGCCGAAAGCCCCGCTGCTCAACATCCGGACATCAATATTGATTATTTTCCAGAAATTGGAAGACCTGTCTGTTTTCAACGGCCATATCCAGGCAGCAAAAATTCTTTTCTTACATGTTTTTCAATTTCAATGCATTTTCACAGATTAAATCGGGGACTTCATTTCCGGCAGTAGGTACTTTTATTTATGAATTGATTGTTTTAATTAAAATTAGAGACATAATTCATTCTTAAATTGGAACTCCTATTCGGATTTCACCTATCTCTATTAAAACTTGAATTGAAATGCCTGTTCTATTTTATTCAGGGTTTCTTCTTCAAATGTTCTTCAACGGTAGAATGTAATTCAAAATTTCACGATATTTCTTCTTCATTCAGGGATCTGTTAAAAGAATAATTAATGTTTGACGTCAAAATCCAACTATAACGTTCCATTACGGTGGAAGGGGTATGAGCCCAGAATACAAACGGGTTATAAGCAGTAAAGTGAATATGTATTGTACTTTAAAGCAAATGTGTTCTTTGCCCCCTCCCAATTTTTTTTTTACCGCTAAAGAAACGTCGGAACCGGATTTCAACCTCGAATTGCTGAAATTAATCTATTGACCGATCCCTCAAAAAGAATTTTTTATTTTCTCGTAAATTTGGATTTAAATATTTTGGACAGATTTGTTTTGGAGAACTTTTTGTGTTGCGGTCCTGATTGCGAGTTGCAATTTTTACTAAATAAAATCGTAAAAAAGATGGGGAGCGTGTAAATAGTTAAATTCTGTGATTTTCACAAAATTCAATTTTTAAGTTTGAAATGTGTCTGTACCCCAAAGTTGTGTAGAACAAGGGCTGTTAAAGATCTTGCTATGCAACCTGTGTATGCTCAAGCGTGTGTTAAGAGGTCGGGGTGTATGTTCTGTGAAAGTATCAGTTCGAGTTGACGGTTGGACCGCTCCCCAAAGAACCCCGGAGTGGAACGCAAACTGATGATGTCAGTGATTGTGGAATCAAAGGAAGAAAAAAAAGATTGTTACTGCTTTGATTTTGTTTTTATTGAGGATTGGTTAGATTATAGGAATGGTTGCTACATATGAGGCTCTCTTTACACACATATCACTAATGGAAGTTTATTAGTTTTATTGTCTGTTGCTTATCACAGTCTTTGAGTTATCACTCTCGGTGGTTTGAACAGTCTGGGATTTTGATGTTGCTTCGTTATCACAGTCTTTGGATTTTGGATGTTGCTTGGTTACCACTTAACACAGACATAAAAATACTAAATCGTTTTACAGTCTGTCTTTGATCTTTCTAAAATCTTCTTGTTATCACAGTCATTTATTTCAATATCACAGTTCTTGAAGAGACATCTTGTTATCACAGTCACGTCACTAGCGCATTTGAATTAATCTTTTTGTTATCACATTCTTATCTATATCGTAGCTTTGGTTCACACAGTATCATGTATCTCAGCTTCTCTCACGGTCTATTACTATTACAATCATAAACTTTCGTCATTGCAGCTTTTCTTATCTGACTGTTGATTTCTCATTCTTGGAATATCTCACTTAGTCTTCTTTTTGCGTTATCACAGCTAAAGTTATCAATCTATGGTTATCACATCAAGGTTTATCACAGTCTATTGTTATTAAAGTCTGTAATTATCACAGTCTATAGTTATCACAGCAAAGTTTATCACAATCCACAGCAAAGTTTATCACAGTCTATAGTTTATCACAGTCAAAAGTTATCACAGCAGTCTATAAATATCACAGCAGAGTATATCACAGTCTATAAATATCACAGCAGAGTATATCACAGTCTATAAATATGACAGCAAGGTGTATCACTTTCTATACTTATCACAGCTAAATTTCTCACAAACTATTATTATCACATTGTTTCGGTATCACAGATCTGCTTTATATCCTTATTACTGTTGATGGTTGCAATGCTGTAGATGTAGCATCTATGGGAGGAGACAGAGATTCATTGCTTACATTTTATTGCTTTTGGAGTGGATGGCCTTCTTATATCACGGCTTATCATTTCGATATCACAATCGGTTGGTTTTGAAGTGGTCTCACTATTGCATCGATTGCTTGTGGGTGGAGGCATGGATTTCACTTTCGTTTACTATTACTAGTTGGATGGTTGGTTTGATTATGGTTTGTATTCGTGGCAGTGGCTATTGCAGAAAGCTGTTACTGCTTCTTCTGCAAAGAAAGAATAATCCAAAATTAGAATTCGGTTTCCTTTTGCAAAACAATTTATAACTACTCATAAATAGTTCACCCATACATATAGTTATATTTACTGACACATTTCATAACATGTAAGAATATATAGACATACGCTCATGTACAGGATACATGTATACATTTTATACAAACAAATATATAAGTATATACATGTTGTAATGTTAGTAACAAGTGAACTTACTTTACAGAAGCAGTTCAGTGAACGAAAGAAACGACGGAGACGCTTCAACCAAGGCCTCTTGGGTTCCTGCAAAACGAGAAAAAAATCGTAAAAGCTGAGCAAAACAAAATATCGCAACCGAAAGACAAGGTTAAGGGTCACACACACACACACATATATATACCCACACAACCACATAGAGCTTATAGCCGTCTAATAGAGATCGAAATTCATCTATGACATCCAGGACGTGCGATAGAACTCTATAAGATTAAAAAAATAGATGTCTAATGGTCGTGTGTGATTTCGACGTCTGTTAGATATCTAAGACGTGTTATGTACATCTATAAGTCCTCCAGGTTTCGACTTTTAATAGACGTAGCCTGTATCAGTTCATATTTTGATATAGACGTCTTATAGAGCTCTTTTAGATCACCTCCTCCCAAAGCGCCATCTATAGTCTGGTGAACAAACTACTACGCTGTATATTATTATTGAGTGTGGAGCGTCATCTTCATTTGTTTATAAATTCCTGTAAGTACTAAATAATAATTCCCATTGTAAATTACACACAAATTATATTGTATTTCCTTATACTGCCTCTATCTAGAGTTGTCTTTAATATATTATTATGTCTGTTAGAATATTTTCTTATAGTTTCTTTTTATAGATTTAGAAAAATTTAAAATGCTTCTAGAAGTATACTATGAATTTTTTCTAATAGACATATTTCATAGTTTTTAAAAGTCATCAGATGTGTCAGAATATTTAGCAGATTTTATTGTTGAAATTAATAAATTTATTCAAAGTGGTATGAAATTGAATGTTTTATAATTGAATAGACTTTCAAGTCAATAAAAATTGACTTGAAAGCTTTTGATTGTGATGTTTACAACAGCTAGTTGATAAAGTATTTGAATCCACAAAATTTTTCAGACACGAATGAAACAGTTTTTGTTAATAGTTTTAAATTAAAGGAAGAACACACTAAATGGTCTGGTGAACTTAACACACAAGAAGAGTACTAAATTTTAATTTTAAGAAACAAATATTACACTTCTAAATTAAATAATGTGCAAATTTTATGATTGTTCTAGAATAGATATAAAAAGTTTTGTAGTAAATCAAGGTGCCAAATATGCTATAAGCAAAGTGTTTTAAAAGTCTTTCAAATTTTATATATAATAAATAAAACTTTAAATTGATGCTTGTGTTTCTTCGATTATGTTTGATATTTTTCAGTTAAAGTGAAAAGATCAGTTTTTTCATTGGGATTCAACCTTGACCCAGCTAGCTGAAATCCTTTTTTGTTTTATTTATCCAGAGGAATTCTATTTACTTTAAAGAAAGGACTAGTCGACAAGGGAAGAAATTCAAATGATAGAAGAAATTTTAAACTAAATATCAACACTAAAGAACTGTAGGTTAGTATATTTGTGTACTCTGATAAGTATTAGAATGTTGTGAATTATAGTCTGGTAAATATATTGTATTGTTAGTAGCAAGTGTTTGTTGTATAATTTACATTTTAATTTACTTTAATTATAATGTTTCCATTTGTATCAATGAATTATTTCATAATTTGTTTGCTTTGATTTTTCTCATATTTTCAGCACTATTTAGGTTGTATGTTGTCTGAATTCATATTTATATTCTACATATAAATTGTTTTTATTATTAAGTACTTTCCAGACCAGTGGCATAAGCCTCAGTGACTTGGTATGACAATTATGTTATCAAAAATGTCAAATGAATTGGCAGCAAAATTTAGCTGGTTGAGGGCAAAAGAAAATGATGTTCTACTTTTATTAAAATCTAAAATTGTATCAATTAAATTATAGTTTTTATTTATTTAGCACTTGTATTTCTGTATAATAATTATTAATAATAAATTAATTACTTGTAGTTGTATATCTAGGAATAGTCATACCACTGTTATGTGTATATATCAAGAGAAATGATTTGAAGGTACAAATGTACTTTACCAACCAAAAGTTTGGTACTTTTTTAAAGATTTATATATAATTGTGTGTTTATATGTATGTGTGTGTGTGTTTATAGGCACATGGTTTTGGTTATTTCTCTCTCTCTCTCTCTCTCTCTCTCTCTCTCTCTATATATATATATATATATATATATATATATATATATATATATATATATATATGTATATATATATATATAGATAGATAGATAGATAGATATAGATATAGATATAGATACATAGATATAGGCACATGGTCATTGTGTGTGTGCATATATGGGTATTGTGGGATATGTGTGGATATTTTGGGTATTATGTGAGTGCAATATTTTATTTATATTAAATATGTGCATGTAAAAGCATATATTTAATATAAATATGAACCATTCTTATAAAATATAAAAAAATATTAAGGTAAACCTAGCAATATTTTCTAAAAAAAGAAAATTATTTATTATATTTTAGGTGCAGGTGGGTGAAATGTGTTATGGAAGCATCTGACGAACCAAGAAATTGAAGGCATTGTTAAAGGCTGGTGTAAAAATTGTTAAAATATTTTGTATTCAATAAAGAATTTTAGTAAAATATTTATACTTTTTTGCAATAGTAAAAATATGTTTTTTTTATTTTTTTTTATTTTTTTATTTTTTTTTTGTTAAAAACAGAAAGATATGATCTGTATTCAAACAGTATGCAGTTGCAGTTTTGGGTTTTTGGCATGACAGAACATCAAAAACTGGTTTGAACTGTCAAAAACTTATGACAAATAATATCATATTTTAGATATCACATTACCTTTAAAGAGAGAAATTTATTTTCAAGCAAATATAAATGGTATTTTAATATTCAAATTAATTTTCAGTTTTAAAATGTATATTCATTAATTAGAACAATTAAGTTAAAAAAACTCATCTGGAAAATCTAATATTTTTTATGCTTCAGTTACTATAATTATATTACTTAAATTTATTGTAAATAATTTTTTCATAAAATTAGTACAGGAACTATGTTAAAGATCACTATTCAAATTTAAATCAACTAAGGGAATTTCCATTATAGACCTTTTTTTATTGTTGATAAAGCATTAATTTTTAAATATTTACTTTTATGCTTTGAGATTCTTGTTGAAAAACAGATGGTTTATGATGATTTGTTATGATGATGCAGATAAAACTGATAGACTAAAATAATGTTTACCAGTGTACTTGGTATTGAAAAAAGGAAATTTACAATCAAGGAAACAGCAAATTAGGTCAGTATTGGGTAGATGTCAAAGTTGAATGCATTACAGAAGCTAAATTTTTTTCCCAAATGCTTCTAATTGTACCCCACAAGGTACCACAAATTTGTAACGAGGTTTTATAATAATAAAGAATGCATAAAGAAATCAGAAGGAAGTGTAGCTACTTTAAAATAAGTTTATGATGTTGTATAATATATTTTTGAGTTTTTCTAGTAGAATATTTAAAAATTATTCTAAATATTTAAGTGCTATATGACTCTTTGTATTTTACTGATCTTTAAAAGCAGAAGAAACAAGAAAATCACAAATAATTGAAGTAAAAGATAGGAAAGGGCTATCAAATGAGATAAAAATGTTACAAGCATAAATTCAAATAAAAACAAATAGTTAGCTAAAATAGAATAATTTGAGAAGTTAAAATGTTTATCATTTGGTTTAATGTTTTAATTCTTACTTATGTCTATCTGCAAAAGGGAAGTAAAAAAAATCTTAGTTTAATAATAAATTAGTACATATATTTTGTTGGACTTTATTAATTGAAAAATTTATTAACTTTTTAATAAATAAAAGCATATATTAAGATAATTTAGGTAAAGTAAAGAAAAGCATGAGTTTTTACTCTCAAAATCTCTAAAAATTTTTTAAATATTTTTTAGATGAGCTTTATAAGTTTATTTAATTCAGTATTCAAATTTCTTTCTGAAAGTTAATTAAATTTATTTTTAAACTAAGTAGATATGCATTATATTATGTGTTATCCCAATTATCTGCTATCCCAATATTTGATGTGCTTTTAAAAGCTTCCAATTCATTTATGCTAAAATGGCCATCGTTAAACTGTTGAATTAGATAAAAATTATGTATTCTTTATACATTTATAATACATATGTATATTTGCTTTTAATAATAAGCTTGATTTATTTTTAACAATTTGCATTGGACTAGGACACTTAGGCGAAAATAACTGCTAGAGTGATTTAAAAAGTAAATTTATGGAAGTATAATAAAATGTATAAAAATAAAGGTATATATATTATTTTAGTAATAATCGGGATGCAAACTCAAATTTTCGGGGGGCGAAACAGTTAAAACTTTCTAGGTTTCCATTACAGTTCTTTTCATGATACAAAACAAACACACACATATATATGTAAATATACATGTGTTTATGGTTTGTATCACAAAGAAAACTGCAATTGAAGCTTGGAGAAATATTTAGTTTTTTGCCTCGAAAAAATCGAAGAATATTATGAGTTAGCACCCTGATTATTACCTTAATATAAATACCGTAATTTTTTATACATTTTGTTATACTTCTGTAAATTTACTTTTATTTTTAAAATCACCGTAGCAGTTATTTTTGCGTAAGTGTTCTAATAGACTGCAAATTATTCAAATTAAATTAAGCTAATTTATTAAGAACAAATAAACAACGTTTTGCAGGGGAATAGCACGTCCTTTTAAGATCTAAAAACATCTAAATCGCGTACCCTCCAAGTCGAAATTGTCGCTCTTATAGACGTGCTATAGAGCGGCGCGTGGATTTCATCGACGTCTTATAGATCTCAAGGAGAGCACACCTCGGAACTCCTATAGAGCTCCATAAGACGCGATCTCGATATTTTTCGACGTCTTATAGAGGAAGGCGTTTTTATGAGGTGACGTATTATAGACGTCTGATAGAGATCGGTGTGTTGTTTGGGTATATATATATATATATATATATATATATATATATATATATATATATATATTTGTAAATATGTACATATTTTCTGTTCTAGAAACTCATTCAAACTCAAATTTCCAAAATTCCATATTACATAGTGTACGTGTGTATATTAATATTTTGTGTTATTGGCAGAGTTTTTGGCATTCTAATTTTGTCGCTAAGTTTGGCGACACTTTTAGAATTTTGGCCACTATTGCGATGGCGCCTCGGCGTTATAGTGAGCTACATTTTTAAACCGTATTCTAGGACTTTCTAGAACATTCTAAGTTATCGGATCATATAAGACGGCTGTAGTGGTGACTGATAAAGATTAGAGTTTCTCTTGCAGTCCTTCTAGAAAGATTTACTTTTGCTTATTCCGCGACTTTAGAAACTCGCCAAAGGGCCAAATTTAAGCTACTGCAAACTATTGTGGAATTAGCGTTTCCTTGACTTCTAAACTTGATGGTTAAATTATTCTGTAGAATTAATCTGCCAAACTGTGTCTATTCAATCGGCGAAAGCTGTAGTCGTAACACAAAATTTATGGTAGAAGTGGGACTGAATAACGATGACGAGGGCAAAGAGCGAATTCGAAAAAATAACCACAGCTTATGTTGGCTTTTATTCTGGATATTCATCAACGCCAAGAAGTAATGCGAAGCAATATGTTAATCATTATCAACGTTAAGGTGGAAGTTGTTTCAGATAGGGGTGGCGGGAACGGGGAAACACTTAAAAAATTGTGACTTTCAATCTATGGATTGAAAATTTCTAAGAAAATCGATACAATTAAACTGAAGTTTATGAATTTCGAGTAAAAAATTGAACAATCTAGGAAATTGTAAATAATATACGTATATGAATGTGTCTGTGTGAGTTTTATAGCGTACTCCTTTCATATCTAAAAATGAGCCCATTGTAATGTAAGTTAAGGAAGGGTTTACTTACCTCCCAGATGGCCATCCACTCCTCGCGACTCTTACAAGCGGAGACCATTGGACTCCTGAAAGTGAAAAAGAAGAGACACGTCAAAATAAGAACATCCATTAGACAAGCGGCACACAAACCATATATATAAACACAAGCTGGATGAAGTAATTTTTCGTTTCCCGTCGAAACTCTCATAAAGCCCTTGTACTTAATTATTCTTACATATCCTAATCCCGCTGCTAGCATGACTGTTCGTAGCCCTTGGAAATCGGTTTTAAGCAGAAGGTCCTGGTGTTATTAGCTTTCTTGAGGAAAACAGCAGACGGTCGCTCTCCAAATCAAACCAATTTCTTTATGTTAGAGTTCCTTAAACTCTTGTTTGCGATCCTAAATTTGTTCGCAAAACCAGCAGGAAGGGGTCGCAAAATGTTTAGCAATTTTGATATTATTCGATTTATAAAATGATTCGGAGGTGGAAATAGATTTTAAACCGAAGTTTCTAAAAGGCTTTTTGATAGGTGTCCAACGATTTCCGAAACTGCCAAAAATTATCTTTTGAGTTTTTTTGCGAGATATTTGAGTGAGGCGACATTTTCGTCTTTGACCTCCAGAGAATCAAAGTGTTGATCAAAAGTTCATTAAGGGGGTGCTTCGTCCTGTGGTGTTGCCACTACTTTGCAAAAATTTGATAATGTAATGTGCAATTGGTATAGAGAGACGAGAGTGTTTGTGGCCTTACCGTGTAGTCGCGGGGCCACCTGTGGTCCCCTCGAGGCTCGTCTCCACGGCTGTGACGATGACGTCGAGCATGAACGCAATCTCGGCACGATCCCTGCGCACAAACGAAAGAGAAACAGCTTGTTATCGCGCAACCACCAATCGGCACACAACATTTACATAGACATATGTGTACACATGATACTTAGGTGACACTTTAACATTACAGTTATACTCAAGTACACACACAAACACACGCACAAACATATATTGCTTTCTAATGTGTAAACACTAAGAGATAAAATCGTGTTGTTTTCCATACCGTGCTAAGATGCGTTCCTCCTCCTCGACGTCCGGAACTCCCACCGAAACCTCCTGAAAAAGAACGAACGTGTGGGTTAGAAATCCTACAACTAATAAGCTGACGGTGACTTTCTTAAAGAAAATGTACTATAGGACAGGGCCTCTGTTACACCACGTTAACCTGCGGAAGGACTTTCTTTTCGCAAACAGAGGTTCGGGATTCGAACGTTCATTTGAACGAGTCAGACGCGACGGGAACAAAATAGTCTCGCTGGGAGATATGAACTTTCCTTTGCACTCAAAGTTAATAATAGTTATAATTTTTTATTTGTGCGTTAAACATTTTAGTGTAATTTTTAGTATTGTAATACAAATAAAGGAACTATATCCTTTTTTTAAAGTTTGCCTAATTATTTGTTAACTTTGGATAAATTTTAATAAGTATCGTAACTATTGTACAATTTCATGACTCATCTGCCAATCTGACGTAACCGCGGAATCTTCGTTGCAATCTGATTGAATTTTACGTAAGTCGACGAAATGTACTTCAGCTTTAAATTACATTTATTCAATTGGTATGTGAGGATCAGGCGTAGAAGTTACAAGATCCAAAACGAACAAGGTGTAAATATGCAGACAGATGTGGTCCATAGAGCAAATTTACTTTTAACTTGTCCGTAGTGTTTATAAGATAATACGTCGAATAAGTAGGACGCTGCTTACGGTCGTGGTTAGAATCCCCTACTGGTGCTAAAAATGTTCTATCCATTTAGAATTGGCTTTAAGAAGTAAATCCCGATCAAATTAGCTCTTGTTTAGCAAAAAGAGTAAACGGTAGCGATCCTAACAAAAATAAAAAATGTGGTCATACTTTGTCAAATTATTTTGTGTAGCCAAACCGTGTTTGTCTTTTAGACTAAAGTAACTGCACGGTGCCACCGATGTTAAGGAAATGTCTTGTTTTTTCTTTAAGCGTTTTTTATTGTTTACTCCTTGCATTAGTTATAATTTAGTAGCCGGTTTGGTCAAAAGGTACCGCTATCATAAACCTTCGTGTTGCAGAAAACCATATCGTACCACTGCAAACTAACCGACTGAATTTCCATTGATCGCCCTTCGTGTGAGGTCGGCAAGAACAGAGAAATGACTTGGTAGGGAAATATATTGTTTCAATGCGTCCCATCCAGAAAAGGTTGAGAACACAATCACAGAGAAGGGAAGGGAAAGATACGAATAGAAGTAGAGGAGAAAGATTGAAAGGGAGTAAGGGTGGAGATTTAGAGGGAGGGGGTAATAAGAAAAAAGAGAGAGATCTGAAAAATAAAGAATGTGGGGATTGAGAAAGAAATAAGGGGTGGAGTCAGTGAGTGAGGGATAGAAAAAGTGTGATTTGTATCCAAACGCGATCGTACCGCCTTAATTGGCGGTACTATCGCATATCCGTTCTATACGGATGAGACAAGTGAAATTTCTCTCAAAATATCTGTTCGATCGAATACGTACCTCCACCCCTACTGGGTCCACATCCTCGGCGACAGGCAGTACATCCCCGCCGACACACACCACCTAAAACGAAAATTAAACGGCTCAGAAAAAAAAATCTTTAAATTCACAGTATTGTTCGTGCGTGTGTGAAGAGAGAGTGAGAGAGAGAGAGAGATGCCAAAATAGTGTCGCAATCAAATTTTAAATTTCAATTTCAAACAAGGGTTCGGGACAATTAAAACTTTATAGTGACCTAGCGGCTAGTTTAGGCGATGCTGAACAAAAAGGGGATACTCTCAATTGGAGAAAGATTTTCCAAACACTTTTTTAGATTCTTTATTTCGGATATTTCTTTGGTTTTTCTGGAGATTTGTCGTAGTTCTTTATTGTTTGCTAAGTATGCTACACGATCTCGCAGTTCGTCCAGTGCCTATAATGAAGTGGGAACCCATCCAAACAACAAATATTTTTCTTCACTGGTGTCTGGCTTTATCACAGACTGGACGGGACTGCAAAACCTCAGTCGTGCACTTTGTTTACGATGTATGTACAGACATACAGTCGCTGTTCTGGTCTATTCGCCTCCTGCATGTAATGTAATGTAATATTTGTCCACCCTTGTCGTGTGCCTAGAAGATGATCTATCAGCCGGCGTAGAAATTTTTGTGCCTGCGTTCATGCCGGCACTGCACATCTGCTAGCCAGAGCTCTGTGTCTATATATGTATGTTTACGACTGTTTTGTTTTCGGCTCACCTGTATTAGGAAAGATATGACAGAAACCAGAGACTCTGGGAAATCGTCTAACGAAATTTTTGACAGCATCTTTTTACTGTTAGTCGATCAAAAGATCTTTCTTTGCATACAAAGTATAGGGTATACAATTTGGGTATGAGAAGAGGTCTTGTCTCACGTTGAAGTAAAAGAGAAGCATTCTACACACATTAATACATATACACGCACACATACATCACCGTCCATTGACAATTTAATGTAAAGACTGAAGCACAAACGTAACTTACTGGACGAAAGGAAGGTGGCGCGGAAGAGCACTGAAAGAAAAAAAAGAGAGAAAATTAGTGGACGCCATTAAATTATTCTACGAGTCAGTACTGCATTCTTAAATCAAATCCATTATTTACCCTCAACATGTGTGGAAAAAGAGGCTTAACGTTTAACACTTCAACAAGTGTCATTTTCACTGCGACAAGACCCTAAATAGTTTTGAAAATACATATGCATTTATATATACGGGCTGTTCGCTATCATCATCACAGCTGCCTAGACACCCCTTGGGGTCCTTGACCGTCTTTAACACTAGATTGCCCAAGGCAGTCATTTTGACTGTTTTTTAATTCAAACTAGAAAAACTTAGAAAACCAAATTTCTTAGAATTTGGTGACTTTTTCTATAACATATAAATGGGTTTATGAATAATTGTAGTTACTTCCGCCCTCCTTTATTATATAATATTAAAAATTAATTTTAAACAAATTTCTTTACATATTAATGTTTTTGGGCAATATGGGTATACAAGAAATCTCGTGCAATCTAGTGTTAAAAGTTCCATGTTCTCCTGTTGGCCGTGACCTCCCGTTTTTGATCACTCAAATTGGAGTCCAAATAATCGACCCATCTCTTTTTCGGCCTACACCTTGGTCGTTGAGATAGAAAACTTTCGAAGCAGCTCTATCTATTTCCATACTCAGGAGATGTCCGGCCCATCTCGTTCTGTTCAGTTTAATAAACTTTAAAATGTCAACATCTCTACAGAGTTTTGTAAAGTTCATTTATGAAACTTCTTCGTCCGTTTGCCCTCTCATTGATACCACGAAAAATAATTCGTAGCACTTTTCTTTCAACGATTACCAACATTTTCTCTTCTCCTGGTGTCAGTGACCATGTTTCAGACGCATATGTTAATACTGGTCTGGTGAAAGTTTTGTGCAGTGAAAACATATTTATTTCAATCAGGTGGGATTTTAAGACCCAATAGGCAGCAATTATTGTCTTCCGGATTCGGGTCCGATTTCATTTCGGTATCCTACCTCAGATCTCAGGTAAGAAAACTTTTTTAACACATTCGAATCAGTGTTGGTCGATTTTCAAGAAATCAACAGGATTGTCTCTCTTTTCCGCTCAACATTCATTTTGTTTTTACTTCATTTATTGTTAGCATTTCTAGCAGCCTCGCTATCAGTGCTTCAAAATTGATGAAGATGTAGGAAGAAAACTATTTACATAGCAAAGACCTTGACACTTATTTGGTTGCTTAAGAAAGGAATGGCTTTGACCTGATGAAATAGTAGTTGGCGACATTTCATCCTATATTTTACAAAAGAACATCAACGGAACAGTTTTTGCATTTTGTACTCTTTATTGCCTGGCTTCAGTTTAGGGTGTTCGCGAAATTTGACATTTTATTCATCCTCGCCAAATCTGATTATTCTCACAAAAGGGAAATGCAGATCAATTCCTACTGCAAATTGAGTATGAAAATTTTGTATACTATTTTAAACATCGGAATACTCATACTTTATGCTTTTTATTTTATTTTTATTGCTTTCATAAATTAATTACTCATATTTTCATCTAAGTTATAGTATGATTTCGAAAATTAAAAAAAAAATTTTTCATATTTTTTCAAATTTGGCACATTATTACAATCTACATATAAATTTCATGTATACTGTATTTCATAGTACTTTAATACTTATGATTTATATTTTATTGGAGGTTTAATGCCGCAATCCTAAAGGGCATGTTGGCTCTATTAACGCCGAAATATATCGCCAAACCTACAAGAGGTCACCCCGAACTGCCTTTTCGCCTATTGCCTTTCAAATATAAGGCTGTCAAAATATCATGCTTGATGTGTAACATAATTTGTGAAGCAAAAGGGACGACCGCAACGAGGGGTTCTCTCTTGAAGTCGTCAAATCCTAGTAGCTGATTTTATATTAAAGATATTTGTACGAAATACATATATATCCCATTCTGCCCGTTGCTCATGAAACTTACGCTACGCTGCTGTCCATTTTAGAGAGTGACATATTTACGTGGGATACCAAAGGATCGGCTCCAGGTATAACGCATGCCATAGGGATAATTTAAAAAAGTAAGTAAATTATACACCCGACCCAGCTTACGCCATACGGGGAGTCTTAAAAAAAGTAAAAAAAATTATTTATAAATACAGATCAAAATGCCGTCAGGACTTACTCTTCCGTGCCAGCATTCCTCTTCCAGAAGCAAACGCATGTCCCCGGTGTCAAGGCAACCGGTAGACACGAAAAAACGCCCAAAATTTGACATAGTCGCAAACTTTGAGAGGGTCAATTTATAGACTGACAGAGGCAAGAATTTCTCGCATACAGTATTGTTGAAACAACAATGTTCATTAAGTGTTTGCTATCATTGTTTCAGGCGGCACCTGAACAGTCGATGATTGTTCATTTGTAACAATGATAAGCCCTTCTTGACTGTTTCAAGAATGCATCCACTGATTTTAGAAATCCTGATGCATCCACCATCTTGAAAGATTATGATCGAAACGTTGGTTACGATTTTTCTGCGCCAAGAAGTGATTTGGCGACCTTTCAGTGAAGTGACTTCACACAAGTCTTGCAACTGTTTTGAGAGTTCTACGAACCCAGTCCTCCAGTTGCTTTACAGAAGTCCTGCCACTCCCTTCTTTTAAGGAAGAGAAGCCATTCCTTTTCGTATGCAAGCCAAATTTTAGAATTATTTTTTAAAAACAGTGGATTAGGTGGCTGCTTGTTTGAGAGGAAAACAATTAGTTATACACTCATTTCTATGAAACAGGTGCAACCAAAAATACATAATATTAGAAAATTGTGTTTTTTTTTTTTTCGTTTTGTGTATCACCATTGGCAAGACTAATATGTAACCACTATATTATCATAGGACATCTTTTATTCGAGGGATTTCATTCTCAGAACATGAATCGCCAATGGTGTTGGCGATGGAATTTTTCAATTATAAAATTTTTATACAAAAATAAAATATTTCTGTTTAATAGAAAACAAAATATCTCTTTGGTTTTAAACTTCTTATAAAAATATTGTTTAAGAAATACGACCTACTCGTGTGAAATTTATGAAATTGCTTCTATTTTGAAGATATATCAATCATATTGAGTTTAAAAGTGTTTGAGTTAATTGAGTATTAATATTCTTTATTCTCGATCTTACATTTTGCTTATTTAAGTGCAATTCTGAAAATATTGGAAACCATAAGATTTGCGTGTTATAACATCGTTTGAAAAAACTCTGACAGAAGTAGTAGAGATGAGAATGCACATTTAGGGCTATTCCGGGGGCAATTGTGTATAATAATTTCTTATACTGATTTAAAATAAAATCTTCGGCGCTATATCCCAGCTTGAAGACATGGCCTACGGCGCCAATCATCATTTTCGAGACCAAGATACCTGGGGTGTGAAGCATAAGTCACGGTTAGGTGGTCAACCTTACGCGGAACCCCCGGTTTTGAGTTCCCAAGCTTGCTTGGTCCTCAGTTTGTCTACCCATTGAAGGGATGAAAGTCTGGATCAACCTTGCCCAGACCGAGGATGGAACCTCGGACCTGTGTGACGGGAGCACAACACCACTGGGCTTCGTATACTGTTTTAAATATTTTCATACTCATAATTTATACTTTTTTTGCATTTCCATTGCTTCTATAAAGTAAATGCCCATATTTTTTATTAAGTCTCAGTATGTTTTAGAAAATGTAAAAATAGGATCTCCATACGTTTGTCAATTTAAGAGTTTGGTAAAATCTGTATGTAAAATTTGTCTTTAGAACATTTTTTACTATTTTACTATTTATGGTTTTTTTATTGCTATTAAACGTCGGTAAAACAACAAGGGGGCACCCTGCTCTGCATTTTCACCTTTCACTTAATTAACTTCGCGATACTGGATCTTAACATTTACTTTTCGATTATAGTTCGACGTTATAGATGACTAGTTCAACGGCATTAACAATTTAAGATAGATTTTAACAGTGGTTAGAAAATTAAGTTTGACTTTTATGTCTTTAATGATTAAATGAAGTATTAAAGTGATTTGGCGATAAACTATGGCGTCACAGTTTTGTCTGACGGAATAGCCAATCAGGTCGACCGGTGACGATAGCTCCTTCAGAGCAATATTTACGGGGTTCTCTTGAGTGGATACACCAGGTTGGCAATTGCCATCTATCAGACGGACACTTAAGGTAAGTATACAATAATTGTTTTTAAGGAATTTGTAAGTTCTTATATCGTTTCCCCTGTTTTATGTTTTAGCACGGTTAAGTAAATTCAACGGGATGTTACTTATAAAATACAAATTGTTTAAATTGGATCATATTACATTATAAATACAATGATGAAAAATTTGAAATCTTTATCTTCGATGTTTTGGAAAGTTATTTATGCTGAAAATTTCATTTATGGACGCTTACTTTTAGCAAATGAAACGTTTACTCTATTTCAAATTCTCGGTATAAAAATTCTAAGCTTTATTTTGCGCCGACGATACAAGCGTTAGATCTGTTTATGCAGCTTTTTATAATGTATATATGAAACTGTGAACAGAATTAGCGAAAAGGTTGTTTAATGATAATGTTTTATACGGATATATATTAAACCGTCAAAATGCTTTGTATTTCCCAGTGTCAGTAATTTTTATAGACGTTAAATATAAATATAGTTATCTAAAAATTCAGACACCGGCTTGTGTGGAAAGCTTTAATAGATATCGAAGTTGGCATTTAAAGCCCAGGGAGACGCGAAAATAGTTAAAACAGTTTTAAGGTTTATAAAATTGACTTGTTCGAAATTTTCTTGAATATAATTTAAATTAGATTTTAAAATGCAAAACATTTTTTTTTTCTTAAATGGGCAACGTATAAATACTGTTTACATATTTAAAACTTTCGTGTACCCGCATCCATTAAAATTCCTAGGGGCAAATCCTACTTCGCGGAAGGTTCTGGTCCCCATTAACCGCGAAAAACGCGGGATCACTGTATCATCCCACATACCAGAATCAGAAATCTCGCATACGATTGCTTCTTTTAGAGTTTGATTCGATTCAGAATCAAAAGTTCCAAAACTAACAGAAGTATGTAGTGTAGAAAGCATAATAATTGTAGAAAATTAAATGTACGAGCGAAATTAGCAAAGTTACGCTACCGGGGTAGGTACACACAATGCAAAGAGCAAAATAAACAATTTTTGTTTTGATGGAGCGAGAGAAATGACGACATGCGTGGGAGTATGCGCAGATGTCTAGGGAGCAACCAGGAGGAAAGTAGCCTCTGCGGGACTAGACGCTGTCTGTTCTTTTGGCTCCCGGACGTTCTAATAGAAGGTGGTGTCGACTGTATAGGTCAGGTATTTTTTTCCTCTTATCATTTTTATTCTTTTTAAATTTAGTTATGGCGTTTTATTTCTTTCGAGGCTTTCTATTTGGAGATAATTTAAAAGTATCTGGATATTCATAGGCACACTGGCGTAAGCAGAATTTTTTCATTGAGGGGGGAGGGTTCATAATTCTAAAAAAATAGCCTGCATAATTTTGTAGTAAAATTTTTATTTTTGTCATTTTGTCTGAGCGGTAGAAGGGGGGGGGGTTAAACCCCTAATCCCCCTTGCGTACGCCCCTGCATAAGCCTGAGGTCGTTTTTGCATTATTATTCAACTAAGTTGTATTATTGTTAAATTTATTTTATATTTGTTTTATTACAAGGGGAAAGGGGGGGGCTAAGATTGTAATGTACATGATGTGACTTGTCAAATTTTTCATAATAGAGTGCTTATTAAAATGCTGTATAGTCTGTTGATATAGATCATAAATATGGATGACCTATTAAATATTTTATAAATAATTTAAAAAATGATATTTGTTATACTAATTTGATTTTAATAATTCATTGTGATTATGTTGTGTTCATTTTTTTTTTGGGGGGGGATAAGGCTTAGTTTTGATAATTGTTTTGTTTCAAATTTGTCTTGTGACAGCCATGATTTTTTGCTTGGCGCTTTTTCAAAACACTTGTTTTTATGTTGTCCGAAAAAAAAAAACATGGCAGACGGGGGCTGGCGGCTATAATACATCTGTACCAATTTTATAAAATTCAGTTTTTTAACGATTAATGTTGTTTAAAAAGTGTAATATTGCTAATGTGGTAATGAAGCACGACATTGATAATGGTCGTAATAAAGCTTCATATTGCTAACGTTTCTTCTGAAGCATGATATTGTTAATGCTTGTATTGAAGCGGGATATTACTAAAGATAGTAATGAAACGTTATATTGCTAATGTATGTATTAATACTAGAACCGAGGAATTTGTTATTTCGACCTAAAACCTGTTTTGTGTGTAATTTATTCTAAAGTGACTACTGAAACTAAGCTTTTTTATACCCCAAAAAATGTATGTAAATATAATATTGAAGAATCTGATCCTATGCGAAAAATTTTTCGTTTCTAAGTGTATGGAATCAAAACTGTAGATGTTTGCCCTAATTGTAAAATACTAATATGTAAAATATATATATAAAAGTTGCCGTAACTGTGTTTAAACTGTGTAAGAAACCTTGACTTATAAGAAACTAAAAAAAGGTGTCGATTATACATTTATCTAACAATATGTTCTTGATACTGTAATATCTAACTTTTTATCAATCAGTTTAATTTAATGTTTCAAAATGTATGTCATTGCATGTAAATATAGTGTACTTTTTAAATATCAACATCGATTCTTATTAATTGGGGTATGTTTGACCGAGCCCGCACGTTTATTCTTAAAGCACGATATTGCTAATGTTTCTATTAAAGCATAAGCTTGATATTACTTGTTGTTGTCAAGGGTGATTCTGATCCAAAAATTTCCGAATTTCCTGAAACTGTGTGCGAATCTGTTCCAAAATTTATAAAAGACTTTTTTTTTTGCTCTAAATTTGAAAAGAATATCCTGAAAATTTAAAAAAGAACTTTTTTTAAACCATCTCGCGCTTGAAATAAAAAACATATAAATGAATTATAAAGATAATCAGAAAGTTTTATATTTTTTTTTCACACTTTATTCTTTTTTAGCGTATCCACAAAACTTTTTTCTACCGAAGAACAGTAATATGTAACGTGATTTTCTTTTCTAAAAGCAATATGTTAAAATTTATGTATTCAGATTAAGAAATTGAATTTTTGTTTTCTAGATAACCAACGCACACATTAATATCCGTGTTTGTAATGTTTTATACATTGTTAAAATTAAAGCAGCCTCTGCTTTAATTGACTAACAATTAAAATCACCGCTTGAAATTGGCTAACAATACATTCAATTTTATATTAGTAAGAGGGATGTTGCGGCTGCGCCAAACTGCGCCAATTTTCGATGTCTGATCCCAGCTGTTCCAAAAATGGTATTTTAACAGAAATTGCGCCATTTTACAATTTTATGCAGTTTTTACGTGTTTAGACTTTTTCAGTAATTTTGTGTTAATGCGCATTTTTCCGCCAATCGTCACTGAATGCAGCACTTTTTTTTCGTGGGGGGGGGAGGATATGTTGTATTTAGTTTCATAAAAAACTAAAACAGACAGGTACGAGTGAAAATGAAAAGAATTTATCCAGAAACAAAGGACATGTACATTGGATTGGTTTGGAGCTCTACGTTTTACCTTTTTGCTGCATGAGGGGTATAGAAAACGGGACTTACTGCCTAAAGCCGATTACGTATGGCTACGAACGTCCAATCCATGTTTCAGTGGAATTCGAATCCACGAACTCCGGTACCGAAGATCGGCCCCCAAACTGTTTAGTACAATGGACATAAAATGACGAAAAATTAAAAAATACTGATAAGTTGGTGACAGTAACAAAATCACTGAACATATATGGATCCAAATTAAACCGATATTTTTTGGTTCGGTTTCGGTTCGAGGCCGGGCTTTTTTCACTCCCCCGTCACATGTTAGCCTCCCGTAGGTCATTTCTTTACCTCCCAGTTAGCAACGAGTCCGTAGGGCACTACTTTTCGGTCTGGTGTTTCACGCGTTCCAAATCAGCTTCTGGCATGGATTCCACTTTAAGAAATTGGATCCGGTCTCTTTAGACATCTCAAAGTAAAAATTAGCTGTTCTCCAAATGAAAAGACATCGGGTAACGGGAACATCCAGAAGATTCGATAGAATACTTGCACAGTCGATGTCTTAATGTACTTTGTAAATATAATTTACAAAATGTGTCATCTTTTGTGAGTCGAAGATTCATTAATAAAGCCGAGTAAATCAGAGAACAGAATTTTGGTGCTAAAAGCATAAAATTTATTATCGAATTGCTCAGAAAAAAAAGCCGACAAATTTCAATTTTCAACCAATCATCCAATTTTAAAAATATCACGTGACATCTGTTAAATGGTGCTCACTTTCTAAACTTTTGTCATTTGCGCAGTCTTTGAAAGGCTAAAAGTCAGCTCCGTTTCTCCAGGTTTAGGGAAGTTTTGAGGTTTCAAGTTGTATATTTTCTGTTTTTATAATTCCTCAAAAGCGTTTAGGTATCTCTAGAGTTATTCATATTATTTTGGGCAGTTCGTTTTTAGAATGTAGGTTTTTTCATTATTATATATCGATCAAAATCTTAAATTTAACATTTGTAAGCAAATATTGTTGGAAAAAATAATAGAACGTGTATTCTATTCTTGTTAAAAAACGTGAGAGTGCTACAAACAGATTAACAGACACTGGTGAAATCCTTCGAAATATAAACCATCGAAGTAGAAAGTTGACACTCAATCGGGGGAGAAACAAATTTATATAACACTGAAGTATACAAAAAACGTTCGAAATAACGGGATTCCATTGTTCTAAAGAAGTTTTTTAAATTAAATGATAATATTGTAGGCATTTAAATTTTATAATTCAAATCCATTTTTGAAATAGAATATTTGTTGTTTTAAAATTTTTGCTTTTTCTTTTGTTCAGGATCTTTCGAAGATGGAAATTCGTATTCAGCCCACTTTTCAACACGTCACTTGGGTCATCCAAGATTTTTGGGAGCTGCCACAGGAGAATGAATTCTTCTTGGACAGCCCCGAATTTATTTACAATGGTGACCGATATGGTATGAGACTGTACCCAAAAATGAATGGAGTTAGAACAGAATTCCACGTTCGGAGATTTAGTGGAATTCTCCAGAATGGGAAGTTTCCTGTAAAATTGGGTTAAGGACGAGAGAGAGAAATGAAGATGAATGTTACGATTATTGTGTGAGGTCATTACAAGAAAATGCTTCCTATAAAAGATCCTCGATTGAGAGATATAGAGATGAGTTTGTTCCGGATGGCAACCTGACCATCGTGTGCTGCATGAGTCTGATTGAAGAGAGTAGAGCAGGAAGTTCGGCTCACGGGGAAGAGATGCAAGGAGGATTCACGGGTAAGTATCCCTTTGTTTGTGTATCTCCTGACTAATGATAAAGCTCCAGACACCCCTTCATCCTGTCATCGCTTCCAATTGGCTGTTGAGCAACGAACAGTGTCGTACGTAGTTATTTAACACAGCTGGAAATCGATGCAGTTCGGACCATCGACTGCGGCTCGTCGGTGTCGTCTTGTGTTCACGTTCGAAGTGTTAGAAATTGCGCCATGTTTTAAGCCTTTTTTTAATGTTCCGACACCGATTTCGAAATACAGTTATGTTGGACTAAAAATATCTTTAGTTCGGGAGGGGGGGTGATCATAGAATATTTGTAAATGTTTAGTGCAGAATAGAGTTTGTCTTAAATATAAAACACATTTTAGTTCTTTTTTTTCTGTTTCTTAAATTATCTTATCTATAATTTAATAGCTTTAAATCAGAAGAAAATGTTTTTTCGAATCCAAGTTAGGATTACTTTCACAATCAATGAATATTTCGCCATTTTGATAGTTTTGTTTCATTTTCTTCATACAATATTCTCCAAAATCGTTCCAAAGACTGTGCAAGCGTAAAGTATATATTGTTTGGAAGCGCTTGTTTACTGTTATGCTGCACGCTTGGTAATGAAACCGACTCCTACTGCTTAAATTCGGTTCCGAACGGCCGAAAACGTTCATGCCAGCTGCGGGATTCGGTTCCGGAGATCGAATTATCGTTTTTGTGTCTATTCCATGAATCAAAAATTCAATTCTGTTGTTCTTTTCAATCCGTCCGTCGCATACACAGGGAGTAGTCGAGTTCTAGGTTTTATCAGACTCTGAAATGTTTTAATTCATTCGAAGAGTTTAAATTCTTTTAAGAAAGCTTTGGCAAACTCCTTCCAAATGTTAGCGATTGCCTAAGAATAGTTTACATGCACTTGAAAAATGAGGTTAATTAACATTCAAGGTGATATGATACCTCCGAAAAAAAAAGAATAAACTAAAATTGGAAAACATTTTCTTTAATTTATGAATTTGACAAACGTTTCATTTTCTAAAATGTTGTTATTAATTTGGACACTAATAATCTTTCGTTTTCAGGGCAGAATTCTTCATTTTCGTCTCGACAAAATCCAGCGAAAATGGAGTTGTCCACTCAGTTCCCCTGCACACGTGTCCGATTGACTGTTCCCCGTCGAGCTGATGAGGGGGGTGGGCGATTCCCTGACTAGTCCCGAATTTCGCTTCGCTGGGGACACCTACTGCTTTCGATTTGAAGCGAACGGGGATACGGGGGACACCGACCTCCGACTGCTCAGACTGACGTCCAATTTTACAGAAAACGCCGTCTACTATAGAGTTGGACATTGGTATTTAGGATACATATTTCCAAAAATTCTAGACCGTTAGTTGGCAACGTTGGATTCTGCACATCACTCTCTACACTGGAGGAAGAGGGACATGGGTATGTTTGGACGGAGAATTACATTTGGCTTTATTCCTGCACCTTGGCGAGAAGAGCAGCGCAGGAGCCGGAACCACCGACGAGGCACAGAAGCCGAGTGTATTAACAGGTAAGTTCCTGAGTGTGACCACGGACGTAAATACCTGTGATTACACCTTTCCCACTTTCGTTTCTATTTTTTCTCATGTGACGACATCGCTTATTACGTAGAGTTGAAGTAAACAGAGTTCCACACACTATATATATATATATATATATATATATATATATATATATATAATATATATATATAATATATATATATATATATGTTATATATATTATATATATATACATATATATATATATATATATATATAATACATATATATATATATATATATATATAATATATATATATATATATATATATATACTCTGATGCTAATATATAGATCTACATTTTTTATAAAAAAAATGATGTTAAACACAAGTGCATTAAAAAAACACTCTATCACAATAAATATTACAAGAAATTTTAAAATATTTCATATTCATATAACAATTATATTAAAAAAAAAATTCCAATAAGCACATTAAATATAATATATTTTAATTTAACTTTTGGGAATGTTCAAGCTCGATTTATAATAATATATAATAATAATAATAATATTTTCAATTTCAAAAATAAATTTTAAACACAATGCATTTCTCAAATAATTTTATCTTAGTGTGTAATAACGTGTGTTGTCAGCACAAGTATTAAAATATTCAATTCATCATATTACAGATATCCAAAATCCATGTACACAACACATACTTCAATAAATATAATTTAAAAACAGTATTCAAAATTCTACTCTTTAAAATAATTTAAAATCAGTATTTCAGTTCAACACAGTAACTAAACTTACACAAATTTAGTAATTCCAAACAATTAAAAAAAATCTTACAAGGTTTTAAAATTAAAAATTCTCAGCAAATAGAAAAACACTCTTCTTGAAAATAACTGTTGGATGCCACACACTTAAGAGATACAGAATTTTACTCACAGTTTTGATGTGAAGTCTTGCTTCCGATAACCATTGAAATTAGCACAAGATAATTTCAGGAACCACAATGTAAATATCTTAATTTAGGCACATCCGCACACTATACTTAAAACAATAAAATTTGCATATTCGTAGATTACTAACTACACAAAAATTCCTATTCTTTGTTTTTATATCCCATTCGTTTGCCACCAGTAAAATTAATATCAATAGTCTGATACTGCTCTAAGTGAACCCGAAAAAAGGATTCAGCCGCAAGTTAGGATAAATTATTCGATGAATTCACAAATGAAAATGATGATCGATGCAGAAAATTCAGCTAAGAGAAAAAAAACGATACTCAGTCTTTTCGTTTCCTCATGAGACTCGATCTAAAAACCCTCTCTTAACTCTGCTCTTTTATATAGTGTTATAAAATGTCATCTCACTGATCGACAGCTGTTGATGACTTAAAGCGCGCCTATAGCAGCAGTGCAGTATTATTTGAACAATTTGAGTGCAATTTAATTGTTTTCCGATCATTTATCTGTTACTTTATAACAAGATAAAGCACAACCAGTATTATTACTTCCATCAGTGAAATTGCATGTCTTAAACTCATTTTATTCGGGATGCCATTGAAACTAACACTGCCAACACTTCGCCAGCGTCCTAATGAATTTCTCCGACAGAATGATTGAGATGGTTCTCGGTGTCAACAATTCTCCATTCAGCATCCCATTCTGTACGAAACAACGTCCTTTCACTAATTAAAGAAGAGCTCAGTTCAAGTGCTCACAAAGGGCACGTTTGCTATTCTTCTACGTTATGCCGTCTTTTCTTACGGTTTTAGTTAAGTCTGTATCAGGAATTTAATGTAACGAGAATTCGTTACAATATATTTATATGTATGCATGTATATATACATATATATATATATATATATATATATATATATATTATATATATATATATGAATGTATGTATATATTTGTATGTATATATTTGTATGTATATATATTTATATGTATATATATATATATATATATATATATGCATATGTATTTATATGTGTACATGCATGTATATGTATTTATATGTGTGCACGTATGTATATGTATATATATGGATGTACATATATATATATATATATATATATGGATGTACATGTATATATTTGTATGTATATATATTTATATGTATGTATATGTATTTATATGTGTGCATGTATATATATGTATATATATATATATGGTACATGTATGTATATATATGTATGTATATATGTATGCATGTATATATGTATGTATGTATATATATATATGTATGTATATATATATGTATATATATATGTCGGTATATATATATATATATATATATATATATATATATATATATATATATATATATATATATATATATATATATGTATATTATGTAGGTGTGTGTATATATATATATGTATATATATATATATATATATATATATATATATATATGTATATATATATATATGTATATATATGCATATATACAGATACATACATACAGATGCATTTTCATCGTTGTAAATAGTGTCGTCGTTAATACATTCTCTAAAAAAGTGTAGTTCGGTTTAAGTATCGGCTTTATAATAACCACATGAATAGTAAGAGGTTGGATACGCTTTGCTTCTCTTTAATTTTGCTACATTAGGTGGAAATGAATCGTAGTTAGCTCTCCAGACATTAGAAAATCTACCTTTTTACTGAGCAAAGTGTTGTTTAACAGCGAAAAAGAATAGGATGAAATTCAATAATTTAGTCATCCCGTGACAACAGAAAAAAAACCTTTTTCGAAACAAATCAGTACGTGTGGATAAAAGGGGTAAGGTGTCAGCAGAACACTGGAATGCACCACACGTAGACACCGTTCTTCTTTAAACAGTCGAGACGTAATTGAGGAAGCCATGTAGGTTTGGTTTGATCTGGTTTAGAGCACGAAGGTCCACGTTTTCAAACAAGATTTCTAATCACAGCTGCTGCTTAAAGAAAGTTCCGAATATCCGTACCACAACGGGATTCATAATCATGATTTCCGGTACCGAAGAACCGCGCTTTGACCGGCATTCCACCGTCGTTCGGCTGGCAGTCACTTGGGAGGAGGACCAGACACGCCGTCTTCTTTATGTACCTCTTTTTTTCTTTTCTTTGTAGGCATCCCCAAGTTGCAGTCTGACTGCAGGCAGATACTACAAAAGGGAACGGAAAGTGATGCGTGCGTTGTCGTGCGGGGGAAGGAGTTCCCAGTTCACAGGGTCGTTCTTCGTACCCGTTCAAACATCTTCGAATGGGAAGATGAAGCCATGTTTGACCATGACACTACCGAGAAAGAGAGCGGTCGATTGGTCGTCGACGACCTCGACCCGGAGAGCTTTGGAGTTTACCTCGAGTATCTGGACACGGGGGAGATACAGGATAAACTATCGGACGACGACGTCTTCGGGCTGTACGCGGCGGCCGAGAAGTACGACGTGTCCACCCTGAAGTCTCAGTGCGTGGGACACATGCTCCAAAATCTCTCCGTGGACTCCTTCTGCGACGTCATGGCCCTGGCATTGCGCCCCAGCGGTGAAGAATTGCTAAATCACGCCATCAGTTTCTTCAGAGATAATTTACCTCGTATCATCAGAACATCGAAATGGCAGCAGTTCAACATTGACCATGGAGCGAGTGTTAACGAGTTTCTCATGAAGGTCTTTGTGCCAGAAACGCAGTGAGATCAAACCAGAGTGTATCATTATCACTGTGTCGGAACCTGTATTCTCTTCCATTTGACTTCGATTTAAATAGGAGTTCCTTCTATACAACGTCAATACAACATCGTCCTGGCTGTACTAGATTTTATTTTTTTATTTCAATTAATGCAAGAAAATTTTGTTCGGTCAATTAGTATCTAATATCCTAATAATTGGTTTTGTAAATTTCTTTTTGTGTTTTATTCATTGATGTTTTTGTGCAACAGCCAAATAAATCTTTTATTTCTTTTTTTAAATTCGTTACTGTTCGAATATATACGTTAACACTTGTAGCATCCATATATTTTATAATACAAAGTGAATTTTGAACCATATTTAAATTTCTATTGTAACATGTCCTCTCATTTATACGTTATTAATATCCAGTTTGTGTTTTTTGTTAGAGATTTCATAAATATATTTTTAATCTTAAAAACGCAATGTAATAAGTGTTTTTGATTAAATAAGTGTTTTCGTTTACAGAAATTTAAATACATCAGGGAATCTAAAAGAGATGCCTATCAGGTTACGCACATGCTTTCGCACTGTAAACATAATGGAATAATTTTAACCGTCCGAATTTCCCCTGACCTTCAGGCCGAATGGGTAGAGCGTTGACCTTCGGTTCTGAGTTCGTGGGATCGAAACTCATTATGGTATGCATGGTCGTAGCCGTTCCGAATCTTCTTTAAATAGTAGGTCTTAGGTCTCATTAGCCTCCTTGTAGCAACATAGTACACCGTAGCATGGCACACACCACACCTTTATTTAAACCTAAAAGAATAAATGGTAACATGCATGAAATGGCAACAGATGTTATCTAGCAATTTCATGTCTCTGCATTTCTCATGGAGTATGGGGGCAACCCCCCCCTCTCCTCTCGAAAAACTTCTCTCGGATCCGAGAATCCATAGAAAATTAAAAATTTAAACTTATTCGAAAGAAGTTTTATTCTCGATTCAATTTTTTTTATCATGTTTTAATTAGCGTTTCGTTTTTCCTATTTTTGCAGGATTTTTTTTTTTTTTTTTTTTTTATTTTTTTTTTTTTTGTTTTTTTTTTAAATCTTGCGAATTTTTTTTTTATTTTTATTTTAAAAATTATATTTTTATATTATTTTCCAGTCGGAGATGTTTAAAATTCTGTCATTTATATTTAGTTTATATGATTCATTTTTTAACTTTAGAAAATTTACAAAAAATTCGCCCCCAATCTATTTGGACAATTATATTTTAGAGGGCGGAAGAACAAAATGAAATTGAAGAACAAAAAATTTCAACATATCTAATAATAATAATAATAATAAACCGTAAGACAATGCTGAAATTTTGTATTTAAGAATGTTTTATGAACTTATAAACAGATTTAAAAAATTCCGATTTGCGTTCTGTAAAACGAAAAATCTCAAAATAAAGGATGTTAATTCTTCTGGGCACAACTAGACGTAAAAGTAGATAATATATATAAATATAAATATATGTAATAATAAAATTCTATTAAATTAAAATCCTAACTTAAATATTTTCTGTTTTCCATTGAAAATCTAGATTCCCTGTAAAAAAAATTCTAAAATACATTTTCCATAAAAATGGCGGCTTACACTCGTTTCCTGCCACCTGGAATTTAGGTTCGCAGCCCCGTTGGTTCATTTTCCCTCTCATTTTAAAGTATTATATCTTTTAGAATAAATTAGAAGTGATTAAAGTGAAGTGACTGGTTACCGGAATGACATCATTTCTGGGGCCACTCCCCTTTCAAAACTTTATGAAAGGCCTAGCACACAGATTTCGTGGCTTTTCTTTGAGATCGCGATGTAATATCTTATCAAATATTTTCTGTGTTTTGTGTTTTATTCTTACGGAGATTTGTGTGTTATCCAGTGTTCTAAATAAAAGATATTTTTGTACGTGAACGTCTGCATCAATCTACTCGGCTAACACATTCTACAGTATTTTTAAATGTGTACATTATTCTAAGTTATTAGCACACACACATATATACACGCACACTCCGGGAATGGGCAGAAATGTGGAAGCATGTAAAATATATGTTGGAATGCAAATGTTATTCTAGCTATGTTAGTAGTCAGCCTATAGAGAATATTCCGGAATGTAAACAATTCCGAATGCTGACAATAACTCAACTCGTTAAAGGACGAGTAAGGCGTCGTTTCCTCTGAATTTTATCTTTCATTTTATCCACTCTAAAACTAATTCTTTGTATATTGACTCGGAGAATTTGTTCTGCATAAGGAGTGTTTACTAATACTGAAGCTCATTTGGCTCATGGCATGGATGTTGGTAGCCGTTCGGAATCGGCTTTAAGCAGTAGGTCCCGATCTCGTGTAACCGAAACAGCGTTCCAACCCAAACTCATTTGGCCGTATAATATATGGTCCGTGCGTTATTAATGATTTTGACACACATATGCCGTCAATTACTGTAGCTGACATCAAGGCAGATCTGGTACAAATTTCGAGGCCGGAGCACAAAGACACGTGTTAAGGTTCATAAGGAATTTCGTAGAAATGTGTGTATATGGATAGACTAAACACAATCAATAAAATGTACGCTAATGAGGTATCATTTAATAGGCGTGATAAATAATAGGTAAAAATTATAAATAAGAATAAAATAAATTATAAATAAAAATTAATGGGTTAGGTTAATTACACTCGAGAGCCAAAACATTACGACCACCCCTACATTTTGCAATGAACTCGCCTGGATGACGTGGAAGGCACGTGATCAGGTGGAAGTGGTATTTAACTGCTGCTGGAGAGTCTGAAGAATCATTCTTTCACTTACTTCTGCGTGCGATGGGAAAGGCCGTGGATCTAAGCGATTTTCATAGAGGGCAGATAGTAACGGCTCGAAGGCACGGAACAAGTATTTCCTAAACTGCACGACTCGTGGGTTGTTCGCGATCTACAGTTGTTAGTACTTATGCAAAGTGGATGAATGTCAGTGATCAGCAGTAGACGACATGGTGTTGGACGTCCACACGCTATAAAAAAAAGGGTCGTCGGAGACTGTCTCGCATGGTGAAGCAAAAACCTGGGCCAAACAGTGGCTCAGCTGACAACCCAATACAATGCAGGGACAAGTAGAATAGTATAGGAGCACACTGTTGGATATAGGGCTACGCAGCAAACGTCCCACTCGTGTGCCTTTGCTGACCAAGCGTCATCGCCAACTGCGCCTACGCTGGGCCCGGGAACATCGCGACTGGTCCATGGATCAATGGGAGAGAGTTGCCTGGTCAGATGAATCACGGTTTGTCATACATCACGCCCTGTCAGGATACGCCGTCTTCCAGGCGAACAGTTGCTCCCTCAATGTACAGTAGGATCAAATCACTAAAACACTTAATAAATCCTTCAAATATTATTTATATTTTGATTAAAACATATATATGAATAAAAAATGTTTTGAAAATTGCAAAGTATGACAGCATGAAAAACTAAAATGTATTTTTATAATGCATGGATCTAGATTGCAAATTACACATGAAAAGCGTGAGATGTTTAAAACAAAAGTAACCATTTTTCAACCGAATTCTTTTTTAAAATCCGAAATATCTCTTCAGTTTTGACCAAATGTCGCATACGAATGTTTTACAGAAACCAATGTTATGAGATCCTACGTAATTTCCTAGAGGCCAAATTCTGTGAGAAAAGTTAGAAAATCCTATATTTCTTTAGTATAACCATACTCAATACAGCGTATTAATATTTTCGGATAATTCGCAGAATTTAAGTAAATAAATATACTTGAACTACACACCCGACCAGAGCCCTCAAGAAAGCAGTGAGACGCAGGCAAATGTTTTGTCTGCAAGAAGTCGAGATGCAACACAGTTCTACTGCAGTGACGTCACGTGCACACTCCCTGTTAAAGTCAGCTGCACAATGTCCTCAACACGTTCTAAGTGTCAGTACATCCCAGAACAGTGTTCCGTGTAGTTGTGTGTGAGTTAAGTGAACAATTGTTGGTGCTGCCGTTACCAAGGTAACCGAAGTGTTTGGTGTTTCCAGGGCTGGCCTCACCAACTTCGTTTAACTGATAATCGCGATTACTCTCTGCTTTAACAAAGAATGGCGTCATGATTTAATCGCTGTTAGCTGTTAAACGACTTTTGTGAGACCGACCCTGAGGAATGCCCTTTGAATTGCCCTCAAATTTCCTTTTGGCGACATTTTTAGTTGTTGTCGCCAGCACGCACTATCGTTGGGACATAGCGGATGTTGTTTTCCTGTATAATTCACCTCTTAGGGGCGGTAACCAATGTCGTTTAACGACTAACCGCGATTAGCCCATGTCGCCAACCAATGGTGGGACGCAATTCTCCGTTTAAACAGAGAGTAATCGCGATTATCCGTTAAACTACTTTGGTGAGACCGGACTCAGTCTTGCAAACAGGAGAACGTGGTACCACAATAAGTGGACTGGGGAACACGGAGGTGTGTTGTTTGCCACTTCAGACCGACACCGCTTCAGTTGCAAACTGCCAAAAGTGAAACTTGGCATTGAAACATAACATCATATTGGGGCAATTGGCGAAGTTGGCGTGGCCATGACACGGATGTACGCTCCATGTTTCTTATTTTGAAGCCAACCAATGTTAATGAAGGCTTCTCATTTCCCAACTGCGAGATCGCATCAAATTTTGAAACAAAAATCTAAAAATGAGTTACTTTTAAATTATATCAGTAATAATGACATAAAATAAGGATATTAATTTATTCTAAAATATATACCCTTCATATATTGAACTGCAAAATGAATAAAATGCGTTATTTATTTTTAATTCTTTCTAAATCAAATTTCATACAATTAAAACGCACTTTTACGTCATTAAAAAATCAGCGAGCAAAGTTTTTACTGAGGAAACCTGGCAACAGTTTGAGATTGCAAATGGCGCATTTACGTTTCGGAGCACGCCCATCACTCGAGCATAGATGTCTCCACGTTTTTCGAATATCCTGGTAAGTACAACTCTATATTACCTACTTAGTGCGAAAGCAGTCGTTTATCATTTTAAGAAACTTCAAATGAATTCCTTTTGTTGAATAACAGTTGGTCAATATACTTAATTCATCAAATTGCTATGAGGTGACATTATCCAAGAACTAGATGTTAATAAGAATTTTTTTTGTTCCAACCTCTGTTCCGTGAGACTCCAATGGAAACAACTATATAACAGCAAAATTTCAATTATGACTTTAGAGCTATTTTTTCAATACAACGGACTCCACTTATTATGATCAGTTCGGCGTGGACGTCGTGAACTGTTTTTGTAAGCAGAATTTGTAGTCTCCTTTGTAGTTTCCCTGAATCAGTATAAATTCATAAAAATCGGATATTTACAAGGAAATATTAATATCGTTAAAGGCACAAATTTCGTTGAATTTCAGTTTTAACGATATTTTTTAAATGAGAGCACATTGTTACGTAAAACCTATGAGTCTCCAAAATCAGAAAATAATATTTGATAAAAAGGCTCGACTACAATCTTCCCACAGCAATATTCCGTCAAAATCTTCTTACTGCACTAATACAAACTAATTGCATTTGTTTATTTGACGTTTACAATATTTACATACCAATGTTGGGTATCGATTTTTACTTGCGTTATATAAGTATATAACGTTTTTATACAAATTATAAACACTTCGCTTGCGGGCAATGTATTTTTTTTTTTTTTTTTTTTTTTTTTTTGGCAGTCTGTCACTGGAGCGCGGGTCACGTAAAATTACGCATTTAGTAGATTTGTGGTGGATATCCGCTACCCACCACAAATCTACTGAATACTTATAATTATTTGTATGTGTGACATTATATGCGTGTTTGCATTTTTTCTTTCCACAAGTTAGGATTGTCGAGTGACTCGGTCTTTTGTTGCGTTATTTCGTCTTCCATCGAATTCCTAGCTCCAGAACGTACGAGTCGTGTTTTGTCAATTGGAAGCTTGGTTTTTTATTGTTGAATACAAAATGGATAAAATGAGCCGTTGTGGCAAAGAGTGATGAAGAAATGGGCGCTGACAGATTATCGGACTTTAATTTTAAAAATAGTTTATTTTTGTGATTTCGTAAAAATATTGCTTTTTTATGTTAAATAATTATACAGTATATATTAAAGTGTAAAATAAAAAAGTTTCGTTCATAAAAACAAAGTAGTTTTCGATTGACTGCGATTTTTCTGAATAACTAAACTTTCGAGAAAAAACGCCCGCTGCACGCGTAAGTTGGTGGTGAAGTATACCCGCATGCCAAGTGTTAATAAATAAAAGTATGAATTTTTTTAAACATTTTTATTTTATGCGGAAGTGATATCTTTCAGTCCCATCAAAAAATCGTAAAGACTGTTTTTCTTCTAATTCACTTTTCTCTTGGTAAAAATTTAGTTTTAAAATGTTCTGTGTGTGTTGGGAGCTTTTATAAATCTCTCCAGTTATGCATATTAAGATTCTAGTTTCGTATTAATAGACATTTATACGACGCTGCATTTTAGCTTTGTTACAAGGTTAAATGTTTGTGTTGTGTAGATAAATATATATTAACACGTTAATTGCCAGTCGGATTTTCGATGGTTTCCAAGGCGCAGACGTGAACTTTTCATGCGATGCATGTGCTAAAATATTTATAGCAGATAAAATGAGTTATAAAATTATACGTGAAGCTGTTTTCGTGGTGAGAGTTGCCGGTGACTCCCACGGCGCGGTAGGCCGTTGGTACGATTGTCCTTCTTTTACAAACAATCTAGCTTCAATTGCTAAGTGATTATTCTTGTTCTTTAGCATTCGAAGCAGCTAGCACATTGTGTCCCTGTAAATTTCGTAGCGGAATTGTACCGGAAGCGGGCGAGTCCATTTAGTTATTCAGTTAATTCTCAATAGACCGAAAATTATTTAATTTTCTAACGAACTTTTCGTATTTTATATTGAAATATAAAACAAATATATAAATAGAAAATATACAATTATTTATGGTCGTTATTTAAACAAAAAATGTATTTTTGAGTGGATAAATTTATAAAAGTATCGTAAATATGAAAAACTAAATAGAAATAGTAGTATTCAGTTTTAATTTTTTCGAATTATGTTATATATAAACATTTTTATATCAAAATATATAATAAACAAATATAAATAGACAAATAAACAAAAATCTTATGGTTGCTATTTAAACAAAAAAAAAATATATTTTTTGAGTGGATAAATTTATAATAGTATCATGTAAATAAGAAAAATTAAATAGAAATAGTAGTATATAGTTTTTAATTTTTTCGAATTATATTATATATAAACATTTTTCACATCATAAAAAAAATGAAAAGACCAAATCATAAAACTAATAATGTAAAAACTAGTTTTTGTGTCAGTTGTTCCAGACTCTAGGTAGTAGACAAAAATATTCGGCTTCGTTTTCCTGTCTATACCGTTATTTTTGTACCTACAGACAAACCCTGTTGTTACACTAACCCTTCGTAGTACGTATCCCGTGCTCCAGTGTCAATCGTCAGAAAACGTGCTAGTACGTGTCCCGCATACAATATGTTAGGAAGAACTAGAGCAAAGAATCTAACTCAAAAAGTGTTGACATACTGTTCCGATTGCGTCGATTCACCTTTTCTTTCCCTCGAATGTTTCAATCTGATTCGTCTCGATAGGCACTCATAAAATGTATATTTTTCACGCACTAATCAAATTATTTTTGTATGTTCTACATTGGATTGATTTCTTCAAACTTTTATAATAGCAATGGTATTATAGAATACTTTATCAGTATCCATATTTACTATAATTACGTAATTTTATTTGCTGTGTCGCCCGTGCCCCCCCCACCACGGTGCTGTAGCCAAGTCGAGCACCGGTCACCCACCCCAAGGGCACTAAACTTGTTAATAGGCTTTAATTTTGAATTCATTAAGTATTTATACGGTATAAATACTTTTAACAAGACTTTTTTTCATTTTGTGTCATTAACACACTTATTGTATTTTGTGCCATTAACATTTTCAAGACTTGCTAGGTTTATATTTGTGTTAACAAACGGGATCTGAATAAATCATTGTGTATTTTAGCAATTTTATTTTTAACTAGCATATAGCCCGTCATATGACGTGATCAGTAAAATTTTTAATTTTCCAGACTTGTAAAGTACCCTATGAGGCAGGTAAAAAAAATGGTTTGTTTTTTAGTTTGCTGAGAATTATCTGGTACATGTTCAATAATTTATCTTTATACTCCTCTAAAGTCTCCCGATACTGTGAATGCAGTTTAGAATCACGTCGAATTCATTTAGAAAGATGATTCAAAATTTTCTTAGCTAAGTCAAAATTATCGGTAAATTCTTCTCAATTTTTTTTTCCCACAGTAATGAATGGAATTAAAGGAATGAAATTATCATTTCCACTACACCCTGGAGATAGATACAAATTGTAATTAATACCGGTGATTAAAATTTTGACTCTTAACAAAAAAAAATCGATTCAATTTAAAATGATCCCATATATATCTAATCTATTATTGAAGCCAAATATGAAAAAAAATTATTGACGTCATATCTAAGATCAGTCATAAAACGCATGAAAATAATGCAGACGATATTTAAATAATTTTAAATAAGAAAAGAATTAATGAGTGGAATGACGTCATAATGCTAGAAAGAAAATGTTATTTTCATCTACTTATGTGATCAATTGAATCCGGGATAAATAGGGCTCGAAATAGCATTAAAGGCTCGGGAAGAGGTAGATTTTGAACGTTGCTAACCCTAACTCAACAAAACTCCAATATGTATGCCTCTATCCCTTCCAGGTCTAACCGCTTGATAAATTCGAGGACAAAATTGCAGATAATTTAGACTATGATTATAAAGGGGATGATCATTAATCTATAAAAATAGCAACCTTACAAAATTTAAAGATCCCTCTAGATTTTATTTTCTGCATGGAACCAAAAATGAACATATTAAAATTTTTAAGGTAGGAGAGCACTTGAAATCTTCGATCTAACAGATTTAGAAAGAAAAATTGATAACCCTTTGATCAATTTTTCACTAATCGGATCGACACCTGCTGCTTAAACAATCAGATGACACGTCTACAGTATTCAGTCCTCATAGAATTTGATTATAAATAACGAATTGCACATTTTTTTAAAAAAATTTTTCTTCATATACAGTAGAACTTCGATTATTCGAACCTCGATTAACTGAAACTCTCTTTTGACCGAAGTCGAGTTTCTTCTTCACTTTTTTTTTACTTTTTACTACTATCCAAGATTTTCTCTTTACAAATATGCATTTTTAAAGTTGTATTCTTTCCCACATTCCTCTCGTACGCAACCCGTCCTTTCCAAACCACGAGGGCAGATAAATATTTTGGAATTCTCTTTTTTAAGAATTCCTTCTCGAAAGCAGAATTCTTGGTAGGAGTGTTCTCTTCCCCAATTTCAAACGTCCCTGTCCTAAACACACACCATTTCGAAATTTGGAATATCATACTGCTTAGTCTCAGAACAATCGAATGTTATTGCACCAATGAAGATACTACATATTAACACGTTATATGCGGTACACGTACTAGTAAGTTTTCTGACGATTGGTACTTGACCGTGGGACACGTAATAGTACCTTTTTGAGTATTGATATTTGAGACAAGTACTAGTACTTTTCTGACGATTGATACGGGTTAGTGTAACAACATGGTTTGTTTGCGGGTACAAAAATAACGGTATATACAGGAAAACGAAGCCGAATATTTTTTTTTCATTTTTTTATAATGTAAAAATGTTTATATAACACATTTCATTTTCATTTTCATTAATTCTTACCCGTGATTTTAAAATAGAAATTCCTTACGTTGTGCGTTTGTTGAAATCCACTCATCTAGAAATAATTATTAACACCTTGTATGCAAGACACGTATTAGTACGCTTTCAGAGGATTGATACTCGAGCGCGGCTCACGTACTAGTACGGGTTAGTGTAACAACAGGATTTGTTTGTGGGTACAAAAATAACGGTATACACAGAAAAACGAAGCCAAACGTTTTTGTCTACTACAGAGATTCTGGAAAAATTGAGACAAAAAAACTACTTTTTAAATCAGTCGATGCGGAACCACAGAACGGGAAGGTTGATTAAAAAAAAAAAATTTAGATTTAAAATTAACTATTATCCTTGCGAGAATGATATTATATGTATACGTATATTTATATATGTGGAAATTTAATGCAGCGCATTCTCAAATCCCACCTAATGACCAGTTTACGATAGCGTGCGGTCGCAGAGTCTGGGATGTTTGATAGTAGGATTGAATAGGCGTTAAACCCCTGATAGGTCACGTTCATGAATCATCGAGGAATTACAGAATCGGGACAGCTAAGCGAATGAGAATTCGACTAAAAAACTAACGCTGTAACCTAGCTGGAGTTTTTCGGTAACTGGAATCTAACTGACTAAAAAAAACGGTTGGCGTTACCGTAACTGACCCCCAGGTATAAAAATCTTAGAATTTTGAGATTCGGGACTTTTCGACATTTTTACGCAGGTGCTTTGACCTCTTGGAGGCTTTCGCATCTTTGGACAGAAGCCAGCTTTTTCGTGAATACGTTTGGGAGACTCGTAAAGTCCGCTCACATAAGGAGCGGCAGGGTCTCGGATACCGAACGGAGAATAGATTGGGTTGCATTGCACCTTGGAAGGCCCTCCCCATTTGTGAGATTATTTTTTCTTTTATTTTCCCGACTGTGACCGTCGTGGCAGTCGAGTTCCAGCCGATAATCCTCTCCATTTCTACTTGTTTTGGGGAGAATTAGAATCCCGTTGTATATATAACAGTATTTACAGCAAAAAGAATAAAAGTAATTTCCAATTTTATCGTGACTGTGATGCTTCTTCACTCTTCCTCTTCACTCGAGAACACAGAAGTCGTCACAGTAGTGACCTATTTGCTTGCTGTGTGATTTTTAGAACTAATAAGTCATCTGAAAGCTTCCATATATTCTTAACAAATGTAGATAATTTTCGAGTATATATATATCACTGTTGAGACAATAATAGTAAAAGTTTTTATACATTTAGAGATTTGAATTTGTCATTTTCATGAACTAACGCTAGAAAATTAGAATTCTTGTATTCCTTTTATATAAATCTAGTAGGAAGTTATCTTTCTTATCATTGAAATAAAAAAAACATTCATTACTATTTAAAATGTTTTTACAGACTGTCATAAATGTTATTGAATTTGTTATAATTCAACTTGTACCGAAGTACTTTCCCACGATGGTCAGCACGTTTATATAGAGCTATGGAAGAAATTTCCAAAAAGAATTTAGGTGCAGCTGTTGACTTCGAGTTTAGGGACCCCTGCGAGAAGTTATAGATCACGGAATGGCACAAGCGTAACGGTCATTCACAATGATGTAACCGTGAGTTATGGGGCAGGGCTATGTCAGCTTTCACAAAATATTTTAATGAGACTGCACTCCGAAGGATACAGATGTGGGAAAAATTCATAAGCGATTGGCAAAGAAAAAAAGGGGCGTTGAACCCGATGTGATGAGTTGGGAAAGAGTGGAGCAAAAGGAGTCGAAGTCGGGATTCAAGAGTTGCTGAACATCCAGAGAGCCCGGAACAGAAATAGAGTCCCGAACCCGCGTTCCAGCATAGACGTACAGCAAAATAACGGCCGCTACGCCAGTACCGACGCCCTTTACATCCTGGTGAAAATCCGAGTTTGTAATGCCTCGAGGTAAATAGATTTAGCATATTTATGACGGTTATTTAGGCCTTAGTTAGTAATGTAATATTTTGACTTAAGGAATATCGTATAACTAAAGAGAATTGTAATAATTATTGTGTAATGATCTATATAAAATCCAAATAATTGTTGGTTATGTTATATGGTGATCAAGTAATGTAGCAATTTGTAGATAGTGTACAGAATAAATGTCTTAATCCAAATATAAGGTATTATATTTCTTACTGTGTTTTCCCTTTGTAAACGAACACTGGTGTTAGTGTTGTAAGTACATTACAACACAGCTCATGTTTATTTCCCGTCCAAATGTACCCAATGGAGATTTCTTAGTGTATGTGTCTACTCCAAATGCACATATCTAACAAATTTCTTTTCGGTTGGATCACTTTTCTAATTCAGGTTGGATCACAACTTCGAAAGGCAAGTAAGAAGCATTTATACATCTGATCTCTTCACTAAATTCTTGAATATTTTCCCACTTATAAGTTATTTTATAAATTTTGTTAAGATAGGATAAATTTCGGAA
Source organism: Pardosa pseudoannulata (assembly GCA_032207245.1). Taxonomy (NCBI): domain Eukaryota; kingdom Metazoa; phylum Arthropoda; class Arachnida; order Araneae; family Lycosidae; genus Pardosa; species Pardosa pseudoannulata. The sequence continues at coordinate 55,251 of JAGEOH010000099.1, forward strand.
TGTTTGGGAAATTCGTTTGTGGTAAAGTTTCTAAATCGAGAGGAAATGATCTTCCTGTTTACCTTCTAAAAACTAATCAAAAATTGTCTTTTTAAAACAACTATTAAAAAATTCGCACCAATTAGCAAAATGCCTCCGAATTTTGGTAATTTAAAAATAACTTTGAAATTGATGTTTTTTAACCTTTGTAAGCGTAATTGATGTCCCTTCTTTGCTACCCCTTCTCCAAGAGCATCAGTTCTTGTGTAGCAAAACAGTAGACTGTAGAGTTCCAAACGTTCCTATGGCTTCCTGCCATTTGAAATTTATGTTCTTTATTTTTATTTTTAACACTAGATTTACGGATGTTCTTCCTATACCTATTTTACTGAAGTGAGTCAATTAGACTCGTACAAGAAAATGGAAGTTTTTTGCAAAGAAAATAGATCCAAATTAATTTAAATAAAATGTTTATTATGAAAAAATTCATAAAAATATTTTTAAGCATAAAATCTGCTTTTGAAACCCATTTTTATTCCATTTGGCACAATGGTTTCTACATCTGTTTCTTTTGCATGATGGTTGAATTTGACAATTCTTCCGTGCGTCAGTAGCACGAATTTCTGTCATTAGAATGGAAGTGTTCTCGACATCTTCTCTACATTTACTTTATATACTATATTTATTACGATATTCATTTTCATATACATTCTATGAGTCAAATTGTCTCACAACCGTGAAAATTGGAATACCTTATTGGATAATGCGAAATGAAGGAGTCTGCGTAGAAGAGAAATGAAAATTTACAAATATCTTATTTTAACTAAGTGATATTAAAAGTGATATATATATATATATATATATATATATATATATATATATATATATATAGATAGTGATCAAATTTTTAATGAGTCAAATTAGCTCGGTCCGTACATCTAGTGTTAACGTATTGAGTGGGATTTTTCCAATTAGTAGAGCTCCGTAATGAATGAATGAACCAGATTCAAACTCATCAATCTGCTTTTGGACTAGTAAGATTCAGAAAAGTTTCCACGCCAGCGACGGGATTCGAACCTGCTGAAGGAAAGTATGGTGTGTAGAATGTAGGTTGTGTGCTATGTTATTAATCTTTTTTTTGTTGTTGTTGTTGTAAAATTCTGTACGAAAACAAGGATTGTGTTCGATCTCTGGAACTGGATTTGGGGTAAATCTATAGCTATGATATTGAGAAATAACACTGTTGTTCTTCTGAAATAATTTCTAAGAAATGTTTACATTTAATGCATATTTCATTGCATGCGTATTCCTCCCTGATTTCTGTAATGACGGCCATATTGGATTTCTTTCGTACAAATATGGACATATCTTTAAGACTACCGTTCTGGCCTAATTTAGCTTAGAGTACCCCATTTCAAGCAGTATTCAATTCCCTGCAGTTGCGGAAAATATATTGAGTTATATAGGAAACCGACGTCCCCACACCTCTTCAAGTGCAGGAGTTTACATTTCAGTATTGATTTAAGAAAGTTTAAAATAGACCTAATAAAACTGCATTGCCAAGGCCTCCTTTGATCCAGTAGTTAGAGCGCGAGACTTCATGTACTCAGTATAGGAATTTAGATGATTCGAAAACTTATGTCCTTTTGACGGGAATATTGGGTAATTGATCACTCTGTTGAAATTTTACGTCTTCCCTTCCACTACTGTAGTTTTCATTTCAACGTCAAATCATCAAGATTCAAAAAGATCTAATACGACTACAGTGCCATGGCCTCCTGTGGCTGAATGATTAGAGAGTTAGTTTCACAGTGGCGAGTCTGCGAGTTCGATTCCCCGCAGCTGCAGAAAATAAATAAAATTGGAAAAAATTAAAATTCTGGTTTAGATGCTTTGAATCCAATGTAATAAATTTTACTGTGACAGCACGATACTAGAGTTTCGTTTGGACGTTGATTAAACAAGCTTCAAATAGATGTAATAAGCATCTACTGCCACGGCCTCGTTGGCCGAGTGGATAGAGCGCGAGGTCGACTCAAAATTGTGAGTCAAATTCTGCGGGTTCGATTCCCCGCAAAAACAGAATTGTTGGCGCAAGCCTCGTAATGTTAGGTTCCCTGTTTCGGCTCCCTTTGAAGATCGCGGATTTGGTGATGACCCTTAAACCCCTGCGCGGACCGAAGGTGGAGGGCGGTGACGGAACTCCGGGGTTGTGCCCCACTACTTCTCTGGACGGGGTACAACCCTGTGACGCGGTTCTTTCACCGCTCTCCGCCGGAAGACACGGACGGGTTTTGCAAAATTTTGTAGGTAGTAGTTCTCCTAAGTAAAGACTCTCTTAGGAGAGTGTATCTCCTGGAGGATACCTCTCTCCGAGAGGGGCAGATTGTTACCTCTCTTGCGGTCACCTGTTAGAATACCTCTCTTAGAATAGGTTCTGGTATAGACAAACAAGAGAGGTAAATAGACAACCTCTAAAGAGTGTTTTACCTGTCTTTTTTGTTGTTTGTACCTCTCTTGTTTGTCGTTGTTGTACAAGAGAGGTACAAACAAGAACAGCGCAACAAGAGAGGTAACAATCCAGGAGAGGTGTGCACTTAAGTGTCTCTCCTAAATAGAGGTAGTATTAAAGAGATAGTCCGGATAATAATCTTTACTTAGGAGGTACAACCTATAAAATTTTGCAAAACCCGTCCGTGTCTTCCGTTGGAGAACGGTGAAAGAACCGCGTCCCAGGGTTGTACCCCGTCCAGAGAAATAGTGGGGCACAACCCCGGAGTTCCGTCACCGCCCTCCACCTTCGGTCCGCGCAGGGGTTTAGGGGTCATCACCAAATCCGCGATCTTCAAAGGGAGCCGAAACAGGGAACCTAACATTACGAGGCTTGCGCCAACAACTGCTTTTGCTGGGATCGAACCCGCAGAATTGGACTCACAATTTTGAGTCGACCTCGCGCTCTATCCACTCGGCCAACGAGGCCGTGGCAGTAAATGCTTATTACATCTATTTGAAACTTGTTTAATCAACTTCCAAACGAAAACAATCATAATCGAAGCGAAACTCTAACATCAGGCTGTCACAGTAAAATTTATTACATTGGATTCAAAGCATCTAAACCAGAAATTTTATTTTTTCTAAGGATTTATTCATTTTCTGCTACTTTGAGGAATCGAACTCGCAGACTCGCCACTCAGAGCCTAACTCTCTAACCATTCAGCCAAAGGAGCCCGTGGTATTGTAGTCGTATTAGATCTATTTGAAGTTGAAATAAAAGCTTCAGTATTGATGAAGGGAAGACGTGGAATTTCAGCAGAGTGATCAATTACCCAATATTCATGGCAAAAGGATTTAAGTTTTCGAAACATCTAAACTCTTATACTGAATACATGTAGTCTAGCGCTCTAACTACTGGATCAAAGAAGGCCTTCTCAATGTAGTTTTATTAGGTCTATTTTAAGCTTTCCGAATCAACACTGAAATGAAATCTCCTGCATTTGAGGGGGTGTGGGGACGTTGGATTCCTATAACTCAATATATTTTCTGAAACTGCGGGGAATTGAATATTCCTTGAAATGGGGTACCCTAAGCTAAAGTAGGCCAGAACGGTAGTCTTAAAGATATCTCCATATTTGCACGAAAGAAATCCAATATGGCCGTCATTACCGAAATCAGGAAGGAATACACGTGCAATGAAATATGCATTAAATGTAAAGGTTTCTTAGGATTTATTTCAGAAGTGAGTCAACAGTGTTATTTCTCAATATCATAGCTATAGATTTCCCCAAATCCAGTTCCAGAGATCGAACGCAATCCTTGTTTTCGCACGGAATTTAACAAAAAAAAAAAAAAAAAAAAAAAAAAAAAGATTAGTAACATAGCACACAACCTTCATTCTACACACCATACTGGCCTTCGAATTCCGTCGCTGGCGTGGAAACTTTTCTGAATCTTATCAGCCCAAAAGCAGATTGAGTAGCTTGAATCTGGTTCAGTCATTCACTACGGAGCTCTACCAATTGGAAAAACCCTCTCATCACATTAAGAATAAAAATAAAGAACTAAATTTCAAATAGCAAAAAGCCATAGGGGAGTTTAAAACTCTAGTCTACTGTTTTCGGCTTAAAGAGGGAAGCAAAGAAGTGACATCAACTGCGTTTAAAAACATTAAAAAAATTCAATTTCAAAGTTATTTATAAATTACCAAAATTTGGAGGCATTTTCCTAATTGCGGCGAATTTTTTAATGGCGGTTAAAAATGCATTATTTTACTTCGCCTAATGATTACTAATGCTCTTTTAAAAAGGTATTTTTTTACTAGATTTTAGAAGATAATATTGAAGAGCATTTCCTCATGATTTAGAAATTTATCCGCAAATTAGTTTCGGGTGTACCGAAGCTGCCAAAATGTTTCCAAACACTCCGAAGAATATCCTATCTTAACAAAATTTATAAAATGACTTGTAAAGGTGTAAAAATATTCAAGAATTTATTGAAGAGATCAGATTTAAAACGCTTCTTACTTACCTTTCGAAATAGAGAAGAGAGATCCAACCGAAAAGAAATTTGTTAGATATGTGCATTTGGAGTAGACACATATACTAAGAAATCTCCATTGGGTACATATGGACGGGAAATAAACAGTAGCTGAATTATAACAAATTCAATAAAAATTATGACAGTCTATAGAGAACACATTTTAAATAGTAATAAATGGTTTCTAAAATAATTTTCTAAGATTAAAAAAAGATATCTCCATACTACATTCATATAAAAGATTTTTATATAAAAAAACATTTATATAAAAGAATACAACAATTATAACTTTCTAGCGTTAGTTTTTGAAAATGACAGACAAATGACCTCAAATTTCTAAATGTATAAAAACTTTTACTATTGTCTCAACGAGTGATATACACTCGAAAATTGTTAAGGATATGGAAGCTTTCAGATGCGTATTAGTTCTAAAAATCCCACAGCAAACAAATAGGTCAATTCTAAAGCAAATAGGTTTATTTCTATTATTTTTCTTAAATGGCCCAATTTTTCTAATTTTTATAACTTGGTAAAAATGATATCAGTTCGTGAACAGTTTCACGACGGAGAAATGAGATGAATATAATGTATTTTTTAATTTCTACGTAATGATAATACTAAATTTTTATCGTATTTATTTTTTATTTTTAACGTATCATTACAGTCGTCTATATGAGAGAATTTAAAAAGGGGAGAGAAAGATGTGTGTATGCATGTGTTGTATTTGCATATTTAAGTATCAAATTTAGTTTAAAGAACTGATTTTACAAGATGGGGGATCTCAAGCCCCTTCTGCACTTAATATAAGGGTGCCCTTATTGGCAATGACAATATGCACCCCCTCATAAGAAAACTAGTTTCTGGGCACGCCATTGCAAAACGCAGATATTTAAATGTTCAAAAGTCATTGGATTACTAGAGTCACACAAAACAGTCCTATGCAGGGGCGAACTAAGGCCTAGGCAACCCATGCATGTGCCTAGGACCCGAAAATTAAGCTTTTAATTTTTATTTTTATTTAACAGAAAAACGCTATATTCATAATTATTGCCGAAAAGTATCCAAATTAAGCCGAATCGTTGGCTAATAAAGTCGACTAGTGTGGACGAGCGTTCCCGTGCTTATACATCTTTTATTACGTTCTTATGACAAACTAATTGACGAGTTTGCAGAATTAAAAATGGAAAAAGACAATATAACTAATCAATCTGGGTATATTTGTTTAAGTATTATTGTTTGTTTTAATAAATTGTGTTTAATTTTTGTACATGTACATTATTTTTTTTCCTTTTTTTTCTTGGAATCCGATAATTAAACAGAACTACATACTATACGGCTTTAAAACCAAACTACCAAACACAAACCATGCGTCATGACTGTAAAATAGGCCCGGAATTACAATGTTGCCTAGGTCCCGCTTTTAGCCTTAGTCCTCGACTGGTCCTATGAATCCACCACTTGAATTCTGTAGAGTCATGTAAAGTCAGACCTCTAAAAATGGCCACTGCAGTCTTTATCGTTGAACATCTCCCCCCCCCCCCAAATCTCTCATTAGTCGCACGTTTATCTATCTTGTTAAAGAGCTTTCTTAAGAGTCAAATTAACAATTTCCTCCTATGAAATGATCATGCGTTGATCTAGGAAGGCTCCCTTTTTAGCCAGAGCAACAGCCTTTTTCATCGGCCAAAATTCCACAATATGCAAAAAGCCACTGGAAAGAAATACTGCGTGCCAGTGTCTTAAGCAAACGCCTGCATGGTACTACATAAGAATAGGGGGCCCCTTCGCAAATTTGCTGAAATTATTGGCGATGTTTACTAAAGCACGAAGGCATTTCATCCGAACAACATTGTATCCCTTGCTATTTGGGCGACTTTAATGGATGTAGATTGCACCGTTGTAAACGAATTACATACATTTTCTTAATTAAAACCACTGAGAAAGCGGGCATTTACATTTATGGGCAATTAATCCCTTGCCAGTTTACAAAGCCAACAGCTCCAAATTATTAAAAATAAGCCATAGGGAACCTTTAATGTTTCATTATATCTAATATTTTTAAACATTTTATTCCTGAAAAATGAGTTCCACAAGAAGAGAAGGATAGAAATATCATATAGATTAAAGTATAGATACAGATTTGTTTGGAAACGGCGAGATCAGGAGAAAATGTTAGGATACCATGCTTAGAGCTTTATCTCCAAGTTGGTGGGGACACCCCGTTTTCCAGTCAAGCCGGCCTACATTCTAAAATTGTTTGGAAACTATTTTGATTATTCAAAAAAGAGTGAGTCACACTTTTAGAATCCGACAAGATGACTGCTCTTGTAAAAGAAGGACTACGAACCGATAGCTGTCGAATTGCCACTGCAATAGCTTTCATTTCACCTTCCATGGCAGTGGTAAGAGGATATCTTGGAAGGTAAAAACTAAAAAGCTCAGAATGGATACAGTGTGCTCTCTCTCTCTAATATAGAAATAATCCCTTCTAGACTAAGTTATCTGTCCGTCTGTCGTCGAATTAATGAAGGGGTTGGACCTGGAATAGATCCTAGAAAATTGGGAAGAACTAAACGATAATTTCGACGTAGCAAGAAAACTTTGAATTATTTTTCTAAATGATTCTAAACTGCATTCACAGTATCGGGAGACTTTAGAGGAGTATGAAGATAAATTATCGAGCATGTACCATATAATTCACAGCGAAAAAACAAACCATTTTTTACTTGCCTCATAGGGTACTTTACAATTTTGAAAAACTTAAAATTTTACTGATCCCGTCGTAGGGCGTGCTATATGCTAGTCTAAATAATAATACAATACTTTAAATAACTATCAAGTACAAAATTGCCGCTGACAATGGCACAAGATTTAAGTTCACCCTAGATACACTGATAGAAATAAAAAGTGCCATTACCAAGCTAAACCTTTTTTTTTTTTTCAAAAAATTTAAACACCTCCTTACAAACATGAACTAAGTCTCTTCTGATGGCTAAGTACACTCGTGTTATACATGGTATCAAATATGACTAAAAAATTAACAGAAATTCACTTACCTTCCAAGAAGACATTCTTCCAGACATGCCAACTACTCCGGAGCAGAAATGAGAAAATCGGATAATTCTGGAAACTGCTCAGATTTCTCCGGAAAATAATAAAAACTTTTGAACAGCTAAAAGATTACAATTCAGCAATTAAACGCGAAGTTGAAAAAAATACTGAATATTACTCTTTTCACCGAGTAATATTGCATGTTATTAAAATTTTTCAGTACTGTGCGGAAAAACCAAACTGAATTTAAGTCAAATTTGAGTAGACAAACACTAGAATCCCTGATCATTTAAAAAAAGGAAATATTTTTTATCAGGTTCAATGTTTCTATAAGAAACACTGTTTTGATAAAAATTGTTAAAGCTAAAAAAGCTACTCATTTGTAAATTCATAAATTTTAATATACTACCTTTTACAATTTACTACTGCGTAAATAATTTAAATTTAATTATAATTTAGAAATCAATAATGTATGTACTTATGTATAATCTGTAATTAGCACGTTAAAATGTTAAACCAAGCTGTTGCTCCGGACACATGTGCCTGAGTGTTGCCATGACTGCTCTACGCGTTTGAGATTTTAACTTTACAAGTCCTCCATGCTTTCTAGTATAAGTTAACACTAAATTCATTGCCTTCGCTTTGCCCACAAAACAGACGAACAAACCACAAACCGTATAACATATTTACAACACTCGAACGTGTTTCTAATGACAATTCTACTACTAGAGCTTAGAAATATAAAAGGAAAGGCATATGCATTCAAATCATGTCCAAATTTATTGCATTCCATAAATCACTGGATTTATAGATTGGTAAAATTAACGCGTTGACGGACACTTGCGTCTATAGCCGTCAAAGCGAAGTTCACTCTGTGGCCATGGCCGCCCAAAACGGTCTCTGTAAGACACTACGGCTATTGCGGCTCAAACGTGCATTTACCGGCGTACAAGTAGAAACCGAGCGTCATGTTTTGTAAACCGTTTTTTATGTTGAATTTATTTTTCCACCTGTTACACGACTTGCAGCTTCAGTATGCACGGGGTTGGAAAGGGAGTAGAGCGATCGTGTTTTCCCTTGAATTTATGGTTTTTATTGATTTCGTGCAAAACTCTGAAAAATACTTGTTGCACAGAAAAAATTGCTTATTTGAGTCATTAAACTTGTCATTTAAGTTTTTAAAAATTTGCTGTTATAGCCGCCATCGTCCCATTACTGAGTGTCTAGAATCCGCTGGCGCCACGACAGTTATAGCTTCAACCTATTTATAGGTGCTGAATAAATCTAAATGAAGTTTAATTCAGCAGAAAGAGTAAAACTATGCTTCTAATATTCTAAAAATTACAAAAACTATAGAGTTCAATTTCGAACTTCACTTGTTCCTACTGTCCGTCAATGTGTTAAATATGTGTTAAGTGGATATACTCATTAACACTTCGTGCGGACAACGTATTTTTACGTTTATTGCAGTCTGTCACTGGAGCGCGGGTCACGTAAAAATACGCATTTAGTAGATTTGGGGTGGATACCCGCTCACCACCATAAATCTACTAATTACGTATAATTATATGTATGTGCGACATTATATCCGTGTTGTTTGCGTTGCTATGCAACACTTTGCATTTTTTCTTTCCACAAGTTAAGATTGTCGAGTGACTCGGTCTCTTACTGCGTTATTTCGTCTTCGATCGAATTCATAGATCCAGAACGTACAAGTCGTGTTTCGTCCATTGGAAGCTCGGTTTTTTATTGTTGAATACAAAATTGATAAAATGACCCGTCGTGACAAAGAGAGTGACGAAGAAATAGGCGCTGAACAGATTATCGGCATTTTATATTAGAAATCGTTTATTTTTTTGATTTTGTAAAAATATTATTTTGTTAAATAATCATACAGTATATATTAAAGTGTAAAATAAAAAAAAGTTTCGTTCATAAACACAAAGTAGTTTTCGATTGACTGCGATTTTTCTGAATTAACTAAACTTTCTCGCGATTCCGAAAAAACGCCCGCTGCACGCGTAAGTTGGCGATGAAGTTTACCCGCATGCCAAGTGTTAAAATATCAAAACATTTATAGAACAACAGATGATTTACTACCGTGAAACGAAAATAAAACAGTTGCTAAAACTTATTAATAAACTGTATAAAAACATGAAGTATTTGTGTTACATAAATTGTTATATAACGCAAGTAAAAATCAATAAGAAAAATTGTTGTACACTGGACTCCACTTAAAAAGTTTGCGGTTCATGTTACCAATCGCTTATTGTTATCGAAATGATTTGATCCCGATTTTCTCTATTCATTTGTTATGTTAAAATTATCGCTTTACGGGATCTTTACATCGGTTCATGGGATCCGGTTTCGAACCTCATTTTAACTCGCAAAGTAATATTAAATGTAAAAAATTAAAGAAATTTGTAAAGAAGGAACCCATTTTCTTTACTTTCGCTGTTGTTTGAATTTCAGAGTATTCTCCTCTTCAACTTAGGGAAATGGAAAATAAACAACGGAGTGGGTCATTACATATTCCTGGGATTTTTCAGAAATACGCACACCCTGCTGGTGGTCAATAGTTGTCAAATAAGCAGAAGGCAACACATTCTTATCGGAACTGAGAAGGAGCGTATTCACATTTAATGCCTTGTTCGCTTACGTGCAGCTTGTCGATATGAAAACCAGAAAGCGAAATGATTTAACGTTAAAACAAAAGATTAAAATTTTAAATCGTTGTGACAGGTTGATTATGATTACCAACAATTTATCAATGAGCTTCTTAGAAAAAATTGTAGACAGTCAACAATTAATCAATTTTTTTTAATTATGTAAACAATTCTTTTGTTTTCAAGGATAATAAAACAGTATATAAATATAAGGTGTGTTTATCCAATTTTTTTTAAAATTTAGTACGTGTAACTTATAGAGGGGGGGGGGTAAATTTATCTAATTTTGCATATCGTTTATTGTTATCACGGTGTCCCAAACTGATCACATTTAACGTAGTCCACTGCATTAAACAATAGCTGTAAAGTTATAACTGAAATTTTGCTTTTATATAGTCGTTTCCTTTGGGGGTTCACGGAACAGAGGTTGGAAAAAAAACTCTTAGTAACATCTAGTCGTTGGATAGTGTCACCTTACAGCAATTTGACGAATGAAGCATCTTGACTTACTGTTATTCAACAAAAGGAATTCATTTGAAGTTTCTTAAAATTAAAAACGACTGCTTTCATATTAAGTTTGTAATGTATAGTGGTACTTACCGCGAACTTCGAAAAACGCATAGACATCGATGCTCGAGTGATGGGCGTGCTCCGATCGTAAATGCGCCATTTGCAATCTCAAACTGTTGCCAGGTTTCCTCAGTAATAACTTACCTCGCTAATTTTTAATGACGTTAAAACACCCACTGAAAAGTGGGTTTTAATTTTACGAAATTAGGAAATGAAATTTGATTTAGAAAGAATTAAAAACGAATAACACATTTTATTCATTTTTCAGTTCAATATATGAAGGGTATATATTTTGGAATAAGTTAATATCCTTATTTTATGTCATTATTACTGATATAATTTAAAAGTAACTCATTTTTAGATTTTTGTTTCAAAATTTGATGCGATCTCGCAGTTGGGAAATGAGAAGCCTTCATTAACATTGGTTGGCTTCAAAATAAGAAACATGGCGCGTGCATCCGTGTCATGGCCACGCCAACTTCGCCAATTGCCCCGATACGATGTGATGTTACAATGCCATGTTTCACTTTTGTCAGTTTGCAACTGAGGCGGAGTCGGTCTGAAGTTGCAAACAACACACCTCCGTGTTCCCCAGTCCACGTATTGTGGTACTACGTTTTCCTGTTTGCAAGACTGAGGCCGATCTCACCAAAGTCGTTTAACGGATAATCGCGATTACTCTCTGTTTAAACGGAGAATTACGTCCCACCATTGGTTGGCGCCATGGGTTAATCGCGGTTAGTCGTTAAACGACTTTGGTTACCGACCCTAACAGGTGAATTATACAGGAAAACAACATCCGCTATGTCCCAATGATAGTGCGTGCTGACGACAACTGAAAATGTTGCCAAAAGAATAAAAAGGAAATTTGAGGATAATTCAAAGGGCATTCCTCAGGGTCTGTCTCACTAGAGTCGTTTAACGGCTAACCGCGATTAACTCATGACGCCAACCCATGATGGGACGCCATTCTCAATTTAAACAGAAAGTAATCGCAGTTAACCATTAGAGACCGGGCCTTGAAACACCAACACTTCGGTTACCTTGGTAACTGCCGCACCAACAATTGTTCAACTCAGACACAACTACACTGAACACTGTTCTGGAATGTACTGACACTTGCAACGTGTTGAGGACGCTGTGCAGCTGACGTTAACAGGGAATGTGCACGTGACGTCACGGCAGCAGAACTTATGTGCATCTCGACTTCTTGCAGGCAAAACATTAGCCTGCGTCTCACTGCTTTCTTACGGGCTCTGATTAGGTGTGTAGTTCAAGTACATGTATTTACTTAGATTCTGTGATTTATCGAAAAATATTAATACTCTGTATTGTGTATGGTTATACCAAGGAAATCTAGGATTTTCCAACTTTTCTGAAAGAATTTGGCTTCTAGAATATTACGTAGGGTCTCATAACATTGGTTTCTGTAAAACATTCGTATGCGACATTCGGTCAAAACTCTGGAGAAATTTCGGATTTAAAAAAAGATTACGGTTAAAAAAGTTTTTATTTTTTTTAAACATCTCCCGTTTTTCATATTTAATTTGCGATCAAGATTCATGCATTATAGAAATACATTTTTTTTTCAATCAGTTTTTCATGCTGTCATACTTTGCAATTTAAAAATATTTTTTATTCATATATATGTTTTAATCGAAAATTAAATAATTTTTGAAGTATTTATTAAGCGTTTTAGTGATTTGATCCTACTGTACACTGAGGGAGAAACTGTTCGAATGGAAGACGGCGTATTCTGACACGGCATGATGAATGACAAACCGTGATTCATCTGACCAAGCAACTCTCTCCCACACTTTCAGGGGTGCAACGCCTATTCAATCCAGGCGTCAACATCCCAGACTCTGCGACGCCACGCTATTGTACTGCTCAACATGTGGGATTTCAGATCAGCTGATTTGGCGCGTGCTCTGAACAAAGGGAAGACTTCCCAACGCATAACTAATGGTTTCCAACATTTTCAGTATTGTACTTAAATAAACGAAATGTAAAATCGAGAATAAAGGATATTAATACTCAATTAAAACAAAGTCTTTGAAACCCAATATCATAGATATACCTTCAAAATAGAAGCAACTGTATATTTTTCACAGGAGTACGTCGTATTTTGTAAAAGATAATCTGCCGTTTCGCTAATGACATCATAAAATTGTACACGTATTTGAAATTATTCACGACTCCTTTTATACGTTATAAATTACGAAATTCTTCTTCTCAAGTAGTAGGTAATAGATCATTTAATTTAAAAGAAATTGAAACTTTGCAATATTACTCTCCGACAAATATAAAAAATTTAATCTTTAAAAGTCCTAATTACAAATCCTTCATGCAGTGATACCGCTATTTTTAAAAAAATCATGTATGCATATATTAATTTCGTATATTAATGTAATATTTTAGTCCATATGCTAATTTAATAAATTTTCACATTAATATTCATTATCCAAAAGTAAATTTTAAAAAGATAATAATTGAGTAATTAGAAATTTCCGGAAAATTCATCGGCACGCGAGGAAGTAGATAGAAGCCGAATTTAAAGAAACTTTTGTAGTTTTCATAACAAATTTTTGCCGATACCTGGTCTATGGTATCATTTCGAGCAGTGGTTAACGAGACCCGAATCTACACTACTTCAGGTCAATCCCGAACGGCTACAAACATCCGTGTCAGAAGCGGAATTCGAATCCGCGACAGTTTCAGTCGTTTGATCATAGCAAAGTTTGGAATCCTTTGTAACATGATCAAGCTTTCAAAAATTCTGCTTATTTTCACAGTATCCAAAATCGTTTAAAATTCTGGATTATCCGTCCAATTCAACAGTCAAATTCGTGGAATATTCTATAGATCTTTTCAAGTACGCTTTCCGTTCGTTTTAATAAATTAATTGGTCGTATCAAAGCGCAAAGAATTCACAAATCTATGCAATTTGTAATACCACTACCAAACTCACAGCAACCAGTTGATATATTGGTACAAGGCCAGTTTCTTTTCCTACATTTTGTACACCCTGCAGAAAAATTAAGCGAGGACTTAAGCAAGTACAGAAACGAGAACTAAAAAAAATCTGTCCGTCAATTCGAACTATATAAACTAAGTCCACTATATATAATAAAACTAAACTCCCCGGCTCAACAGCCCCTAGGGGAGTCAGAGCTTACTGTGCCTATCTCCGTAATCTGCATTCATGTCTAGTTGTATCCAAGAAATGCAGCGTTCCTTATTTTAATATTTTTCATTTTGTGGAACGCAGATTGGAATTTTCAAAAAATCGTTCATTTGTTCTTAAAACATTCCTAAATGCAAAAATTTCATCATCGGGATTCTAAAAATTTCTTTCGGTATCCGATATGTTGAATTTTTTTGTTCTAGACTTCCATTTTGTTCTTCAAACTTCTAAAATTAATTGCTGAACTAGATTGGAGCGAATTTGCCATAAATCTTCTAAAGATGATAAAAGGAATCGCATAAACAAATAACATGATTTTAATTGTTCGGAAAAGAAAATATTCAACATAAAAATAGAATCTCCATTATATAAAAATGTAAAAAAGAAAATTCCGAAAAATTGTTTAAAAAGAAAAATTTTGCAGAAAATGTGAAAATGATTTAAACGTCAATTAAAACATGAGAAAAAAAATGAATCGTGAATAAACCCTCCTGTAAATTATTTTATTTTCTAGGGATTCAAGGATCCAAGAGATGTTTCTCGAGAGAAAGGGGGAGGGGGTAGTCCCAGTACCCCGTCAGAAATGCAAGGGGCATGGAGTTGTTAGACAACATTTGTTGCCATTTCATGTATACGTTATTTTTCTTGAAAGCTTAAGTCAAATTCGTAAGGTTAAATTTTCTTCGTGGTTACAGTGTAAACGCGTGAGCGTAATCTAATAAGCACCTCATTTCGAATCCCTGACGAATACAAGTTTCTTTAAACGATCCAAAACACTTATCAAGTGGCGTTTATAAGATTAAAAGTATACTTATGAAATCTCTCGCAAACACAAACCAACCAGATATAAGTAAGATACAATGCGGTGGATATATTACAATAGAAAAATAAATATGGGTTTAAAATGCACACTTTATGGTGGTATGTATAAAATAAATGGATACTACAAGTGTTCATGGATAAAATGGAACAACAGTGACGAAATTAAAAAAGAAATAAAAGATTTATTTGGCTGTTGCACAAAAACATCAATGAATAAAACACAAAAAGTAATTAACAAAATCAAATTTGGGAATATGAGATGTAAATTGTTGAACAGAATTGTTTCACTCTAATTACAACCAGGACGATGTTGTAATTACCGTCTTAAAAAAGGAACTGTTTAAAACTTCCTTTCGAAACAGAGTCAAATAACACGGACTCAGTGTAAGTGATACAAACCCGTTTTGCTATGTACCGGCCATGAAGAACTCATAAATAAACAGATACATTAGAGACTTGCATAAAAGCATTAATGAATATATAAAAAGAAATGTACAAAATATACGAGTGTTGATGTGGGATTCATCAAAGTGCACTTCAACGTGTTCCAGGCAAAAAGGCTTTATCGAACAGCACGTTGGCTGTCGCGGCGTTGTGAATGTTTAACTGCTGCCATTTTACCGTTATAATTATGCGCATTATAAACAAAACACAAAAATAAACAAATAAAATTAAGTTTGTGAAATAAAAATGAACTAATTGCAAAAATAACTAGTACAACCAGGACGATGAACAGAGTGCTATGAGTAGCGTCGTGTACAAGGAAAAAATGATACAAACTGTTATATCCGGGTTTCATTAATTTCAGGGCACGAGTGCTTTAATAAACAACTCGTTGGCTGCCGTGCCGTTGTCAAGCACGAACTGCTGCCACTTTGCCGTTATAATTATGCGCTTTAAATTATCTTTGAAGAAATTGGTGGCTTGTTGCAGCAATTCTTCCTCGTGGTGGAGCAGTGCCAGAGTCACGGCGTCGCAAAAAGTGTCCAAGGACAGATTTTGGCACATGTATTCCACGCACTTCGACTTCAGGGTGGACACGTCGTACTTGTCGGCAGCAGCGTACAGTCCGAAGGCGTTGTCGTCCGATAATCCGGCCTCAACGTTCCCCGTATACAGGTACTCCAGGAAATCTCTGAAGCAGTCCGGGTCGAGGTCGTCGACGACCACTCGTCCGCTCTCCTTCTCCGCCGTGTCGTGGCCAAACATGGCCGCGAAGACGCTCGAGCGGGCACGAAGGACATTCTTGTGAACTGGGAACTCCTTGCCGCACACAATGACGCACGCGTCACTCTCCGTTCCCTCTTGTAGGAGCTGCCTGTAATCAGACTGCAACTTGGAGATGCCTACAAGGAAAAGAAATAAGATTCTATATAAAATGAAGTCGACCATTTGTCTGCACCACGTGACTTCCTCAATTACGATGGTACTTATCTCCTTGACATACAGATAAAACGTAATCTGATGTGAATGAAAAATGTCATTTAGTTCTCACTCATCTGAACAATTTTGGTCAGTTTGAGAAAGGAAACGTTTTATTTTGAAATTGGCATTGCTATGTAACATTTAATGAGGTTTATAAAAGATACTATTGTACAACAGTTAAGAAACAGTATAAAATTATGATTTCGTATAATGCTGCAGGACGTCTAACCGAGACAAGTATTGAGACGTAAAGATCTGAGGTCTGAGACGTAAAGATCTACTTTGAAGGTTCAGATGACTGACGTCTTCCAGACATTACTGGATGTCAAGGGGTTAAAGAAAGTCGGTACACGTGGTACATTCCAGTATCCTCCAGACATCGAGCTCTTTATATGTTATACCCACACGAATCCAGGTTTCCTTCCAAAAACGTTTTTCTGTCGTCGCACTCACCGTACGACTCAATCGTCGATTTTTATCTTACTCTTTCTAGTGGTTAAACACATTTCCATAACACTTCTCAAAGTGAAAAGTTGGTTTCTTTTTGTCTGGAGTACTAACTATGATTTATTTCAACCTCGTGTAGCAAAACTAGAAACGTCACATTCCGTATCCAAACCGTTACTATTCATGTGGTTATAAATCAGACACTTAAACCGAATTAAACTATTTTTAGAGTTTGTCTTAACGACGACACAATTGGAAACGACAGCAATGCATCGGAACAATGAACTCGAACACAGGAAACAAGTTCGTCCTATACTGGAAGCATAACGCCTTCGCGCTCGTAGACGCTTCGCACTCGTTTGTGTAAAAAGAAACTCCACATATGTTGTGTATAACCCCAACTCAGAATAACAAAAACTACAGAAAATGTCCAACTATGAATGTAAGAACTGCATAGTCAGAAGTGTGGACGCATTCTTTTAAATGTACCGCAAACAAAATCGATTTCTAAAAAATGATTTTTTTCTGCATTACTCTTTTTTTCCAACGAGTCACTAAAATGTCGTAAACTTTAGTGATCCTTTCACTATAGGAGCAACGTATAGGTAGTGAACATTTTTTATATTTTTTTTTTGCTACGAAGAGACGTCGCAAATACAACCAAGCTTTTACTCGGGAATCGAACCCATCGGTTAGAAGCACAAATCACAAACGTCTACACCATACGGGCAGCTTTGGCATTTGTGACGAAATTTCTTTTCAAGTTAATTTTCAAGCAAATTTACAATAACTTTCATTACAATTAAAAATTATATATGAAAAATTATCCCTGAATTTATTCTAGATTCTCCGAACTAATTCCACTTTTCTTCATTTCTCCAATGATCACACGACTTGGAGAATTTTTGATGACTAGGATTGTGTTATTTCCCTTCACTTCTTAAAAATAAAGTCCAAATTAATTATTGCTACTTGCAGACTGCTGACTATTATGAAACAATTACCGAATTTCTCAGGATGGGACAGATTATATAAACGGTATTTTCTTGCCCACGTCAAACGTCTTCAACAATTTTCCGGATTAAAATTAAATATAAATAGGAATAAACACACAGAGAGGGAGGAACACACCCACAGGAGACGATCTAGATTTATAAAAATTCATAAGATTTTTTTAAGTACAATTAAATGCTTAAGTACAATTAAATACAATTAATGCTTAAATAAACATCTGACCAGCTGTCAGTGGCGAGATGGAAGAGCAGTCGAATACCAAAGGTTTTAAATAAATGCTTACGACGATCGAGTTTGTTTCAACAGGGGTGGAACTCAATCGTTCCGTCACCACTACGTTCTAAAGGATGCCATCACATGACATGGAAAAGAAACGACAATGGGATGGTGCCGCCTGAAGTATTTTTTTATGTGCGCAGACAACCCAGGAACTTACCCGATAATCCAGTACTCGTCTGCACTGCGACGGAGTTGCTCTGTTCTTCCAGGCGCAGGAATAACAACACCCTCAAGGTGCCATTATTTACATACCTTCGTCTCTTTTCCTCCAGTTCGGAACGTGTTATGCACAATCCTGTACTACCAACTAATGATATTGCATTTATTGGATAGTTATGCCATATAAGCAAAAAATTTCCAACTCTATAGGAGACGGTCCTTTCGGGAATACTGAAAGTCAGCCGGACCAGTTCGAGATCGGTGTCGGCCGTATCACCGTTCGCTCTAAATCGCAAACAGTAGGTGTCTCCTGCAAAGCGAAATTCGGGACTTGTGAGGGAATCACACGTCTCCCTTGGCAGATCGAAAAACTTGGGGACAGTCAATTGGACATGCGCACAGGGGGATTCTATCAACATTTCCATATTTGGAGGACTCCATCGGGACGAAAAAGGAACGATGTGTGCTGAAAAAAAAAAAAACTATTAGTCTCAATAATATTTCATTCACAAAAACGTTTGTCACGATATTAAATTTAAATAAAACAAAGTTTTGCTAATTTAGATTTATGAATTTTATGAATTAGAATTTTAGATTATTATGTTGTTACTTTGAAAGTGTCATCTCACCTTGAATATTTCGTAATCGCGCTGCAAAAACCAAATTACTATTCTACTGCAATCGCTGACATTTGGACTGATTTTGCTAACGTTATCTACGCCGCGTAAAAGTGTCGCGATTCTTTTTGATGTATGAGTATTACAACTTAAATTTATTTGAACATACTTCTTAATTTCTTAAATCTTTTTTACATTTGATCCATGTAATTACCGGAATAGGCGGGTTCGAAACCTGCTACCGACATGGATGTTCGTAGCCGTTCGGAATTGGATTCAAGCAGCAGGTATCGGTATTATTACCACATGTGTTGTTAAACAACAGACATCGCTGCAAACAAAATGTCTTTGGAACGATTTAGTAGAATAATATCGAATAACGAAAATGTTACCAAAAACATCGAAACGGCGAAAGTCTTTCATTCACTGTAGAGATACCGTCAATACTATCCGAATTAGAATGAGTAAAACATTTCTTCTACTGGTATGCAATTCTGTATGTAACTAGCATATAGCCCGTCATATGACGGGATCAGTACAATTTTTAGTTTTCCAGAATTGTAAAGTACCCTATGAGGCAGGTAAAAAAAAATTATTTGTATTTTGTCTGAAAATTATATTTCAACAAAAATAATCGATTAAAACTATCACATATGTACCTAAACTATTATTTAACCCAAATATAAAAGAAAATTATTTACGTAATATCTAAGTTTAGTGATAAAACATATGAAATAATGCAAACAATATTTAAATAATATAAAACAAATGATTAAATAAGATGGTTAAAGGAATGACGTCATAATGCTAGAAAAAATGTTCTTTTTACCCATTTATTGTGATAAATTGTTAAATTTAATTGCCTGTTCTTGAAATGGGTTTGATATTAAGGCATTAAAAGCTCGAAAAGGGAGACGGGGTGGATTTCGAACGTTTTAAAGATGACAGTATTTTTCGCTGTGATACGAAGCTTATTCATGCCAATTTATTTTAGAATCGGATCTATAGTTTAGGAGAAGATAAACATTACTCGCTTTGAATTTTGCTAACCCTAACTCATCACATATCCAATATGGATGCTCTATCCATTCCCAATTCAACCGCTTCATAAATTCGGGGCCAGACGGACAAATAACTTAGGCGATTATTATATGACGAAAATAATGTTTAAGAATACAAAACACGAAATGCTTATGTGGCCAGGGACATCCGTAGAACAAAAAGTGACTTTAATAAAATAAAAATCATAAAAAGTTGAAAAAATAGCAAAATTTTATTTTAAAAATAAGGAAACAACTTTAGGAATAAGAATTTAAAAGAAAAAGCATAAAATATTAAATTAATTAGATATTTTGAAAAACTTGGCTGCGTCGGGGACAGAACCGTCACTCTACTGAACGTACCACGCCTACACACGGTGAAGGAACTAATTAGAGTATATCAGTGTCTAGTAAAAACAGTCCAGAAATTTAAATATTAGTCTCCGCCCTCGCCATCCTATCAAGAATGAGTTTAGTATAGAATACGAGGGAGAATAAGGTTTGAAATAATAGTATTAAACGCTAGAAATGGGGGAGTATTTCGAACTCGCTTTGAATTTTGCTAACCCTAACTCATAAAAAATTCAATATGAATGCCTGTATCCATTCCAGGTACAACAGCTTCATAAATTCGCGGACAGACAACTTACGCTATATTATATAGGGGATTATAAGACAGATAATTTAAGAAACAGAAGAAAATGCATGAAATAAAATGTGCTATGTATTTAAGACAAATTCTTATTCTACACAAAACGACTTCTCTCTGTTTAATGAGCATGTTTACACATATTATTTTACTACTAAAGAAAAAAAAAATATCGACTTTAAGTAAATTTATAATTTGTTTCACGAGTTGGACACCAGGAAAGGTAAATCACACGACTTTTCGTGTTCGACGCAACACACCTCCTCCGCAAAATATTTGAAAATACAGGGCGCAAATTAAATGCATTTGAAAAATGGCATCAACCCATAAAAAGAAAAAGGGCTTTATCGGACGCTTCGTTCTTTGATAAACGTCGAACGCGAACACTAGACGTCACCGATGAGCCGCAATGTTTTCCAACTGTCTTAAATGACTGCGTTTGACGTTGCTGGTTATTCTGCAGCGAATTGGAAGCGAACTCAGGGTGAGAGGGTATCGGGAGCTTTTACATTTGTCCGTCGTTAGACACACAAGAGGGCACTTACCTGGGAATCCTCTCTGCTCTTCTTCCTCTTGAGCGGAACTTCCTGCTCTGCCGTCTTTACTCAGACACATGGAACATACAATTATAAAGCTGCCATCCGGAACATACTCATCTCTCTCTTCCCCAATGAAGGATATTTGATCTTCTATATTATTTTCTAATTCCGTCGGCCAATACACGTACCGGTCATCTCCAGTTGAATATCTCCACCTATACCCAACTTTACAGGAAACTTCCCTTTTGGGAACAGAGACACCCAATCTCCGTACGTGGAATTCTGTTTTCCTTCCATTCGAACGATTCACTTTCGGATACACCCGGAGACAATATCTGTCCCCACTGAACATAAATTCGGGGCTATCCAAGTAAGAATCGTCTGTCTGCGGCAGCTCCAGAAAATCTTTGACGATCCACGTGACGTGTTGAGAATTAGGTTCTATGTTGATTTCCATTTCAGAAAGATCCTGAACAAAAGAAAAACCAGAATATTCTAAAATAAGAAATATTTTATTGAAAAATAGATTACAATTATAAAATTTAAATACCTACATTATTCCTGAATTAAAAAAAAAAAAGCAAGCTACGTTACATCAGCCGAATCTCGTTATTTCAAATATCTGGTATACTTCAGTGTTATACAAATTCGTCTCTCCCCCGATTCAGTGCACACTTACTACTTAAATGGACGATATTTCGAAGGATTTCTTCAGTGTTTGCTAATCTGTATACGGGAGATTCGATTTTTTGTTTAAACATCAGAATATTATAAGTTCCAATAATAATTTTTTTCACATTTTAAAATTCAACGTTTTGATCGATGTAATAAACTATAAACCGAAAGCACATTTTAAAGACAAACTGCATTAAAAAATATTTGTGACACTAGATATGTCTAAAAGCTTTTATCGTTTATGTCTACTTTCCCGTATAAGAACAGAATATATTCATTTCGATACCTCGGGACTTCCCTAAACCTCGAGAAACGAAGCTTACTTTTCACCGTTCAAGGAATGCGCAGATGACAGTTCTGAATAAGCGCCAGATATATAAATTTGCATAAAGGCAGCATATTTTAACAAGTGTCGACATCGTAATTTTATAAATGTACGTCTTGTCGCGAACTGAAATGCATCGCAATTGTATCACGTGGTCTACGGTGTCTTGCTCTTTGTTTCTGAAAATGTTTCCTTTTTTGTGCTATTCGAAAATAAATTTTCATGTTTTACTATAGCCCCAAAACGTTGTTCCCTCTTTTACTCGACCTTATTAACGAATCTTCGACTGCCCCAAAAGGTGATAGTTATTTTTTGTACATTATTTTTACAAAGTACATCGAAACACCCAAAATTTGAATCTGTAGAAATTTTCTATTGAATCTTCAGGATGTTTACGGTTAATCAATACGTTAATTAGAAAATTACAGCTAATTATTGAATTAAGATGTCTAAAGAGACCGGAACCTATTTCTTATAGTCGAATCCTTCCCATCAATTGGATTCGAACCCGTGGAACATCAGACCGAAAAGTAGCACGCTATGGATTCGAAGCCAAAGGGGTAGTAAGGAATATATATTATATAATGTAGCATGTGAAGTGGGAGTGAAAAAAGCATTCAAACAAAAAGTCTGCACAAAAATCGAAGCTTATCAGTAAACTAGTTAGATACCAGCAACCCGTCAGAAACCGATATTTGCATTCTAAGTGCAACATTCCTGTCTCAAGATCTACGTAATAAAATTTTATTAGATTTATTTAAATAATTTATTTGTATCAAATTAAAAGTAATGATAATTCCTACACAATTATTGTTAATATTCTAACTTGAAAATATATACATAGTAATAAATGTTAGCTGTTACCTTTCAAACAACACAAAATAAATTGATTACCGACTATTTACAAAAATTATATATATATATATTTTAAAGAGACGAAAGGTTTTTTATATTTCTACTCAGGTACAGTTAAAACATAGGTTACTATAAAGTTCACATACAAAAGCAAAATTGAAAGGTTACTAGAGTTTGGGTACATTTTCCCCGGTTTCGTTTTCAAATTAAATGGGGAATAAACTTGTTAAAATGTACTAGAAAAACGAAAAACACTTTCCCCTACGTTTATTAAATTATTAAAGACTCGTCTAAAACATTTTCCCTCTTTTTTTTTTGAAGTTTGAAATTTTACAATCTACTTCTCCCCAATCTTCGGAATGGGTAAGTTCTCAAATGAAAGTTATGTTTGGTTCAAAATTTATAATTGTTAGGGATCCTGAATGAATTTATATTAATTCCACTTTTTATTTTATTTTACATTTGGTATACTCAATATTTTTTATGTTAAAAATATAAAAAATGCTAAAAATATAATCAAGAAATATAATCTAAAGAAATATTTACTACTAGAAAGATTTAAAGTCTTCTCGGTAAGTCATATTTACAAATTACTGACTCAGTTGTATTATTACTTTTAGTAAGTCAAGTTCAAGTATGTTAGATTAATTTCAAACAGTAATGCAATATCTTACTTCATATATTAATTTAATAGCTAAACATTTATAACTTTTATCCAAAAATATATTTGAAACTTTTAAAATATAATTGGAAAGGAATTACAGATTTTAACACTAATAAATTATCTCTCCAAAACAATTTTTTTTATGATCAACAAAACAAAAGTTACAGTAAATTTTATATCAATTAACAAGCGAGATATAGAAAGTCTAAAACCAGAAATTGCACTTTAAATATAATTTAATTATAATCCAATCATTAATTCTGAGATTTTTCTGAAAATTTAAATACGGGAGTATTAAATTTTAATTTACATTTGGTATACCTTGACTCATTGCATAGGCAAAGGCATTTCAACTTCGTAAAGTTGTTCAATTGCTATTTCTTCAGATACTGAGAATTTCGTTGATATTGAGAAATCTTCCTCGTTTTGTAGATTATGCAAAAGATTGATAAAACTTTTACAAAATCCTCTTATGAAAGTGCCATAGCCAGCTATGCTTACATTCAAGCCCTTGACAGGAACAACAGCATGGATTAAAACTTTAACATGCTAAATTCAAATTCTACTTAAGTACATATCTTATTAGATTCTAAATTAAAGTTAAAATTAAAATATTTAAACAATAGTAAATTAAAAGAGGTAAATTAAAATTTATGTATATAAAAATGTATGAGTCGATTTTTTAGCTTTAACGACTTATTTTTCAGAACAGTGTTTCTTGTACTAACATTGACATTAAAATATTTACATTTTTCTATAAGGGAATTCTAGAGGCCAACTCAAATTGGACCTAAATACAGTTCAGAAAACTCTTTAATATACAGCATTACTGTGTGGTGATGAGTAATATTCAACAGTATTTTTTGCGCAACTTTGACACATTCAGAAAAGAGTAAGTAGTTGATTGGGTAAATTTAAAAGCGTCAGTTCAATCTTTAAATAGTAAAAATATTGACAGACCCCATTACAACATTAATGTTACACCAAGTATGCAATCAGCTACTATAGTAGCCATATTTTATTGCGGTTCATCTAAGAGAAAATCCAAATGCATGGCTAGTGTTCAAGACAGATGAACACATGATAGAAATACCAACAATGCTAAGCCTTAGACAACAAGTTTAAAGATAATGAAGGTTTTCTGTAAACAATAATCAACGTAGGGAAATGTAATAATTAGTGCTGAGCAATTTGTCGATTCTAAACATAGTTCTACGGAGAATAAGAAAGTAACTAAAAAAATCGTAAGGACTTTACAAAAACAAGAATTTAAATAATATATACTAATATATACATGTACTGCAGCATTAGGCAGTAAAAAATAAAGGACACATGCCAATTCTAATCACACTGATCATAGCTTTGGCTATCAAGCGAAAACTTAAGCTACAGCATAAGAGCATTTATCTGCAGTGCTAAATAACAACATGCTTCAAATAGCTGTTAAATACACATATGGCATTCTGTTAAGTGTTAGTGAAATATATCCACAATTAAATTTAACATTTTGGATTATTTGCATCCTATAATGTCACTGATTTGCAACGACATTAAGATGTGGGGAAGAATTTTAAATTTTAGTTTCCCAAAGATATTATAGAGCCTACAATAAATAAATGTGTTGCATCAACAACAGTTGAAAAGCAGAAAATTCTGAATGTGTTGTGTTAAATACTAACAAAACGCATACAGTAAATAACCTACAGTTCGAAACACTTTTAAAAATCAATATTTCAAATCCTCTGAAATGCATACATTTTAAACATTCAATGACCTATTTATGGTAATACATGTAAGGTTCTCTTTTATCTATCGATGAAAGAATCGTAATTGTTTATTTATTTTTAGTTATCTTGTGAAAACAAATGTTGGCAATAGATGTATATTGTCGATGTCCGCCATAGTTGCAACATAGTCGCAGTTGCTTTAAGAATAACAATAAATCTTTGTGTTTGTGATTAATAACTCTTTCCTAAAATCTAAAATTTATAAGGCTGAATTTAAATTAATCTTATATGGCGCAGCCGATATACTTACAAAGTGGAATTTCAAGTAATATTTTATAAAATATCATCGCACTCATTAAGCCTTCATTGGAATTTTTAAGCTCCTCGCCAAGGATAAGAATCTCGCCAAGATTGTTTTTGCCTGAACGCATTCGAAAAAGCACCTACGCATAGTAAGTGAAGTTTATGAGAATTTTAATACATTTTATTTTACTTGTGATAAAACTTTGTACAAATCAGTGCAAGTATTCTACCGAATGTTGATTATTCATTTCGCATGACCTTCAAAAAATTATTCTATTTGCAAAAGTTATAGTTTGCTTTTTAACGTTGCCAAGCAATCTTTGCCAATTTCTTTCTTTCGCTAAGAACAGTGAACGAAAAAAAAAAAAATGTCAGCAGACGATAATATCATTTTTAATTCTTTAGAATCGCAACCGCTACAAACTTTAACGATTATTCAACTGAAAAAAAGAATTACGTTTCAGAAATCTTTCGCTAACTGGAAATAAGAATGATCTAATTTTGCGTATTGTAGAGGATAATAATAAAAGAAATAGTGAAGGAACTTTGGAAGAATTAAATGTTCATCGAATGGAGTATCTTAATAACGATAAGGAGACAATTTCTGATAATGCACATTTATTGACAGAGATTGAATCTCTGCGGAAACAAGTTGAATTTTTAAGTAATTCTTCTACACAATCACCACTTCCTATGCCTTCTCCCTCTCAAATAGATCCAAATATCGCAGCTATTCTTTCTACATTAATGGAAACGCAAAAACAATTTTTAGAAAGACAAGTAAAACCAAATGTGATTCAAATCACATCTACAAATGACACTGCAAATTCAATCCAAATATTTAAAGGTGATATAATTGAAAATGCCCTTGAATGGTTAAAGGAAGTTGAAAGAATTTCAACTTTAGCTAACTGGTCCGATGAATTAAAATTAACTAATGCTATTTCTCGTCTCTCAGGATCTGCAAAAAATTGACAATTAACAACAGGAAAAAATTTTAATGATTGGATTACTTGGAAAAATGCTCTTGCCTCAAGATTTAAAAGGCGTATTACAATGCAAGAATTTTTGGCACACCAAAGTGAACGAAAGTTGAGACATAATGAAAGTTTAGTAGATTATATTTATTCAAAAGATGCTCTTTTGGAAAAAGCTCCTTTCACCATTCCCCAACCTGACCGTATTTCTATGATCATAGGTGATATTACAGAAGAAAAACGTTACCTGACTCTCAAATCAACTCATGATGTTCGTAGTTTCCTAGGATTTGCTAATCAGTTTCGAAAGTATATTCGTAACTACGCTGTTATTGCTAAACCTTTAACAAGCGTATTAAAAGGTTTAGAAAAGAAGACCAGCAATGCTCCCATAATTTTAACTGATGACCAGCAGCGTACATTTGAATCTTTGAAAACTGCAATTACCACTGCTCCAATTCTTTCGTATTTCAAATAAGGATTACCACCCTTTGTAGAAACTGATGCATCTTATTCTGGACTAGGAGCAGTTTTATCCCAAGAACAGAATGGAGAGTGTCGTGTCATTGAATATGCTTCACATACCTTAAAAGATGCCGAAACACGCTACCACAGTAACAAACTGGAATGTATTGCTGTACATTGGGCCCTAACTGAAAAGTTTCGACTATCTCCTTCGTCACAAGTTTTCAACTCATCACAGACAACTATACAACCGCTTATGTAGTTGCAAAATCTGCAATTAATCGGAAATTTGCACGATATTTAGTGGATTTGGCTCAATTTGATTTCACAACTGAGCACCGACCAGGAAAGCAAAATGTCATCGCTGATCACCTTTCACGTTTCCCAACACCACCTGTTTGTT
The DNA here is from genome assembly GCA_032207245.1 of Pardosa pseudoannulata. Lineage (NCBI taxonomy): Eukaryota > Metazoa > Arthropoda > Arachnida > Araneae > Lycosidae > Pardosa > Pardosa pseudoannulata. The sequence goes on from JAGEOH010000099.1 coordinate 82,622, forward strand.
TAACAATTACTGCAACTTATGAATCAGACATTTGTGCAAAGCAGAAAAGAGATGACTTTTGTCAGTATATTTTTCGCTTACTCAGAGAAAAAAATCCAAACAAAAAGACAATGTCAATCATATGCAATTACAATATCGATAACAACACTCTTGTGCGAGTTAAAGATAATAATTCGAAATTTGCAGTAGTGATTCCTAAGGCAATGAAAGAACAAACTGATCGCTTGTCACGATGATGTTGGACATATGGACGCAAAAAAAAAAAACTCTTCACAATTTGCAATTACGTTATTGGTGGCCAAATATGCGCAAGGACTGTAAAGCATATGTTCGAAGCTGTCATAAATGCCAAATTGTCAACCGACGTACTGCTAATGCCTATGGTCTTTGTTAGAATACTACGCCATATCAATGGCAGGTATGCAGTAGATGTGAAGTTCCTCGAAGAAAAAACACTCGTAATGCCAGAGGCTGACTCGTTTATTAAAAATAACATTAAGAATTACACTACTTGATAGCAGCTTGCTATCGACAAACAAACGGTTTACAGGACTGACATCCCTTACATGGCAGCACAAGAAAAACAACATCCTCACTGCTTGCATTTGCCGGCGGCTTAAATATAATCTTCTCTTGCTCATCTACATAATAGCCACGTACTATCGGCAGTTTTAAAATGCCGCCCGGTGAAGTGAATTATAAGAATTATCTCCACTGGTTTGACGTCACTAATTAATCTATACCGGGAGCGATTTCTTAACCGGAAGGGAAAAACACCTTCCAGGTTTACAGTATGACATCAATCGGCCCCCTTTTTCCCTCCGGTAACTTACAACACTTCACACTGAACTCGAGGCAAAAAAAAATACATGCTTTGTATAAACACAGTTATATAAAGAAATTGTCATAAAAAGTATATAAAAATATAGTCATACATATACAATGCTCAAAAGCATTTCATATTACATTCAAGAGTTCATATCGAAGAGGGTTGACAAAAAAATTTTTTTTTTTTTTTTTTTTTTTTATGCAAAGGTAAACACTTTTACCCTAAATAAAAAAATCAACTTACCTAAGTTTGAGAATTTTATGTCTCAAAAACCTCCGAACAAAAATTTTTTCATTTGCTCTTTAGTCACTGGCTTTGTAAGGTTATCGGCAAGATTAGATTTACTTTTAACAAATTTTAACTCAAAACTTTTAGCGTAAATTAAATTCCTTAAAAAATGGTACTTTATATCTATATGTTTAGTTCTGTAGTTTTCTATGGGTGACTTTGAGAACTCAATAGCGGCTTGATTGTCACAAAATATAACACAATGGCTCAAACTTAATTTTAGTATTTTATTATCAAAAATATTTTTCAACCATATTAACTCCTTTGCTGCTTCAGCTAACGACACGTATTCTGCTTCCATAGTTGATAGGCTAACTGACTTTTGTTTAAATGTCCGCCATGATATAGGCACCTTATCAAAATAAATTATAAAACCACCTATGGATACGCGGTCGTCCCGATTTGCAGCGAAATCCGAATCTGCAAAGCATGTTAGCATAGGGGATGTAACTCTTGATAAACTCAATTTCAAGTTACTAGTACCTTTTAAATAGCCTAACACTTTCAACAAACAATGCCAGTGTCTATGTCCAGGATTAGCTTGGAACTGTGCTAAAATATTTATTGCGTATATAATGTCAGGCCTTGTACGGTGAGCAATAAATGCTAAAGAACCTAACAAATTTCGGTAAGGTATGTTAGCCATTTCATTTAATTCCTGGCTCGTTTTGGGTTCATCAAGCTTAGATAACACGCTACCCTTTGCCATTGGCAATGAACTAATAGGAAAATTGTATTTCTCGTACAACTGGCATACTCTTTCAATGTAGCTTTGCTGATGCAAAAACAATTTTCCTCCTTGTTCGACAAACTCAATTCCTAACAATCTACGAGTTCTACCTAAAACTTTTAAATCAAGTTTATTCTTTAACAAAAATATAATCTCTTCTATATCTGTTTCAGTTTTACCAAAAATTACAATGTCGTCAACATACAAAAGTAAAATTATATTATCTTGCAAAGAATAAACACAATTACACCATGACAACCTTTCAAATTTTAAATTTAGTAAAAGTTCATCTATTTCAAAGTACCAAAGTCTACTGCTTTGATGTAAACCATAAATAGCCCTTGTTAACATACACACTTGATTGTCATTTACTTCATAACCTCTCGGCTGTTTCATATATACAACTTTATCAATATCAGCATACAAGAAAGCATTGTTTATGTCTAATTGCACATGGCACCATTTAAATAAACAAACAAAAATTGTAAAGAACAACCTTATTAACGAAAAATTTACGACAGGACTAAACACTTCCTCGTAAGAATCGCCTTTAACTTGGCAAAACCCTTGGGCTACCAACCTTGCTTTATATCGCACCGGTTCCATTTTATCGTTATACCGAATACTATACACCCATCTACATCCGAGAACTTTTGCATTCTGAGGCGGGTTAACTAATTCCCAGACCTTGCGATCTTGCATAACTTTAATTTCGTTATCCATCGCGGTTTTCCATTGCGATGCTTCAGATGATTTTAAAGCTGCATTATAACTTTTAGGTATTTTTACTTCCGTTAAATGAGCTTCGGGATTACTTGTACTAGTCAACTCTGATACTTTTCCAGATTGGGAATTTTTACCTCTAAAATCGAACATGGTCTCATCTAAAGCTATTTTGTTTTGATTGCAATACTTTGTAACATCATTTATTGAACGGAGTCTTGTGTTGGTTCCCTCAATTCTGTAATAAATGTCAGTACGCCAACCACCTTTACGCGGAACGGCGTCTCTAATCCAGGGAATTTGATTACAAGGTGTTAAAAGTTCAGTGTCAGATTCTACCTCGGGTTTTTCGGATACTGAAGATTCGGATCGAACTTTCGGTTGCATATCCGATGGTAAACGATCGTCGTCGTCATCCGATCTATTAAGCTCAAAAAAATTAAAATTAGTGTATTTCCGTTCGGGACCCAGTACCGCTTCCACCCCATTTTTAGATTCATCAAATCTAACATTCGCTGTTTCTACAACCTTTTGTTCGTTTTCTAGCCAGATACGATAACCTCTCGTTTTTAGTGCATAACCTAACATAATCCCTGGGGTTGCTTTCATGTCAAGTTTCCTGCGTTTCTGTTTTGGTACATTCACATAAGCTAAACATCCAAAAATTTTGAGATGCGATACTGAAGGTTTCCTTTTCGAATACAGTTCAAAAGGGGTTTTCGTGAAACCTTTATGACACACCCTATTCCAAACATATGTATAGCAAAGTAACGCTTCATCCCAAAAACTTTTTGGTATACCACTATATTTTATTAGGGACCTAACTCCATCTAAAGCTGTTAAATTATAACGTTCACTAGTGCCGTTCTGCTCAGGAGTAAACGTATTAGTTCGTTCATGTCTGATCCCCTGGTTTTCTAAAAATTTACTCATATCTGCATTGCAGAACTCTAGCCCGTTATCGGTTCGAACAGATAGTATTTTCTTGCCTAAAAATCTTTCCGCTCTAGCTTGGTATCTCTTAAAACAATTAAACACATCAGTTTTACTTCGAATGGGGAATACCGTAACCCTCTTAGAATAATCATCGGTAATCGATAAAAAATATCTACAACCACTCTGGGAAACAACCTGCAAAGGCCCACATATATCCATATGTATTAGCTCTAAAGGTCCTTTAGATCTAACATGGCCTAATGGTTTAAAAGATATCCGCTTTGCTTTAGCTGTTTTACATATTGTGCAATGTTCTTCTAACCTTTTTAACCTCGGTAAGCCCCTTACACTTTGATGTTTACTAGTATTTAACAAATAATCTTGATTTATATGGCAGAATCTGTTATGCCATAATACTTCATTATTTTCATGGCTTATTCCCGACATATTACTAGTTTCTTGCAACATACTACTTATCTCGTTATTTTTTACTAAGTATTTTGTAGGTTTTAAAAAATATAAATTATGTTTTCTGTTAGCAGTAAACATCTCTGACCAATTTGATCTATAAACTTTTATCTTTCCCTTCGAACCTACAAAATGTGCACCTTCCTTTTCAAGTTTAGATCCAGACAACAAATTGCGTCTTAATTTAGGGTTATACATTACATCTTTTAGTATAACTATGGATTGAGACTTTCCTGATTTAACTACAAATTTAATTGTACCTATCCCTTCAATCGGACTATTATCCGATCCCGCGGCTAATGTCATTTGCACGTTACTTACTGGCCTAAAGGTACAAAACAAATTTCTGTTATTACTAAAGTGTGATGTCGCTGCAGTATCTACAACCCAAATAGTACAGTCTGTAAAAGTATCCGAACTGCTTGAATTTGCCTCAATTTCCACTAAATTTCCCCAGCTTTTCTTAAGTTTCCCCCGACTCCTATGGGAAGTAGCTTTAGTCCTATCTTTACAATGTTTTATAAGATGACCAAATTGTTTACATTTAAAACAGGGTCCAATTGCCTTATCTTTAGTAGAAATTTTATCAGACTGGTCTACTACAACTTCCTCTTTAAGCGATTTAAAGTTTTTACCTGGACTGTTGCTGTAACCTTGGTTTGATTCAGTCGTCCTGCTCAGGAAAGCTATTTGGTCCCTTTGGAAATCCCGTTCCATCAGTTGCAGTCTGTTCTGCTCCAGTATTAATTCGGCCTCAATTTTATCTGGATGAAATTCCTCGTCACTCCAACGATAAATCTGTTGCACTGCTGGTTGATACTCCTGTGGCAAAGAACGTATTAGCTGAAAACCTACATAGAGTGGTTGAAGCTCATGTCCAGCTGCTTTAAGACGACCAGCCGCTTCCTTCACCCTACTTATAAAAAGCCCGACATCTTCATTCGGCTCGAATCTCATCATAAAAAATTCGTCTAATAGGCGAACTACCTGGGCACGAGTTCTTGGCTCAAAGTGATCTGTCAAAATCTTCCATGCTTCTCTGCCATCAGTTGTACCGGATAATAAACTTCTTAAATCAGGTCGAAGTCCTTGATAAATAAAGGTGAAAGCTCTATCCTTCCTCATCTGCCAGTCGCTTACCTCTCGCCATGTTGCTCCTTCTGTGGCTGGCCCGGTTTCGCTTGTAGAGGACTTGCCTGCTGTTTTTCCATCTGTGACTCCTTTCTTAATTATTGGACTCTCGGTGCCCTCGATGAATCTCCAACACCCCCAATGCATCAGGAGAACTTTCATGTCAGTTTTCCACACCGACCAATTTGTAGGGGTAAGTATGGGGATTTGAGCACACTCCATTTTGCTCACGGCCCCCGTCACAGCACTACTGCAGAAAACTGTCTATCTCGTTATTTCCAGAACTCAGTCCTTTCAAACTTCACTGGGCGTCAAACTCAGGCCCATAACCATTGTTAGAATACTACGCCATATCAATAGCAGGTATGCAGTAGATGTGAAGTTCCTCGAAGAAAAAACACTCGTAATGCCAGAGGCTGACTCGTTTATTAAAAATAACATTAAGAATTACACTACTTGATAGCAGCTTGCTATCTACAAACAAACGGTTTACAGGACTGACATCCCTTACATGGCAGCACAAGAAAAACAACATCCTCACTGCTTGCATTTGCCGGCGGCTTAAATATAATCTTCTCTTGCTCATCTACATAATAGCCACGTACTATCGGCAGTTTTAAAATGCCGCCCGGTGAAGTGAATTATAAGAATTATCTCCACTGGTTTGACGTCACTAATTAATCTATGCCGGGAGCGATTTCTTAACCGGAAGGGAAAAACACCTTCCAGGTATGCAGTATGACATCAGTCTTTAGCAGCAATTGCCGATTCCATCCACACCTTGGGAAATTGTATCTGCTGACCACATAATCTGTTTGCCAGAAACAAGAAATGGAAACACAAATATGCTTGTCCAAATTGACCACGCCACACGCTATGTAATTGCAACACCTTCTGCATCTCTCGCCGCTCATACAGTGACTGATGCTCTGTATCATAATATAATACTTCGATATGGGCCGCCAAATATGTATTTATCAGATGGAGGAATAGCATTTACCGCACGTCATACTCAACGGTTTCTTCAAAAATATGGAATAACACAATCAACGACACCACCTTATTAACCACAAGCCAATAGCATCATTGTGTCCTCTTTGAAAAAAATGACTGACAAAAACCCGAATAAATGGGACGAATTACTTTCAAATGCCTTACTCGCAATTAATACCACAAAACAAAATTCCACTAAGAAATCACCCTTTTATTTACTTCATGGGTATGAGCCACGTCTTCCACGCGAACTTCACATTGGTAACTTCATAGATGACACGCCACGGGAAGACCAACTAGAACTTTTAACTTTAGCCAGGGCCGAAGCAGCAAATAATATGTATGAAACACATTTGGAGAACAAGAAACGATTTGATCTGCATCGCAGATCCCATTCCTTCAAAGCTGGTGATCTCGTATTGTACGACTGGCCGAAAAAAGGAGATCAAACTTTCTCCTATTTTCAAAGGACCATTTGTGATTATACGCCCAGTCGGGGCCGTGTGCTACGAGATCGAGTCTACAACACAGCAGAAAAAATTTATCAAGGTTGTCCACGTACAACATCTTCGGCCTTACTTTAAAAGAAATTCAGCTACCATCGAGGAAAACAGCACAGACGAAGAGAATGAGAGCCACATCAAAAAGATATTAACTGGCCTGTGTTCCCCAGAGACTTGAACTATGGTTTACTTTTACTATACATTTTTTTACGCTTCAATTTAAAATTTCCTCTGTCTGTCTAAATTTTATATTGAGCGGGGCCGAATGTAAGGTTCTCTTTTATCTATCGATAAAAGAATCGTAATTGTTTATTTATTTTTAGTTATCTTGTGAAAACAAATGTTGGCAATAGATGTATATTGTCGATGTCCGCCATAGTTGCAACATAGTCGCAGTTGCTTTAAGAATAACAATAAATCTTTGTGTTTGTAATTAATAACTCTTTCCTAAAATCTAAAATTTATAAGGCTGAATTTAAACCAACCTTATATACATATGTTCTATTTATCAACAAAAGCAATTTTGTTATTACAATAGTACCTCAATGAACCGAGGTTTCTGTTAAATGAGTCAATAACAAAGTGTAATTTTCTCCTTTACAAAATCAGCTTGGAAAAAATTATATACATTTCAGTTCATTGTCCGTCTTACAGGCACTTTTTCCAAACAAAAGTACTCCACTTCCGAGTAATATTACACCCTGGGAAGACAACATCTAATTTTAAAAATACCATATTTTCATAAGAATTGTGTTATTTTTGAAAATGAGTCAATATTTAACATAGTTAAAAAAAATTCCATTTTACTTTTTTAAATTTAGTACTAGAGTTGATTTCCTTTTCTTTATAGCTGTGAAACGTAAGTTCATATATGTTTATTTTTATCATTAAAAAACCTCAATTGTTTTTTACTTCAAAAGTTAGTTAAATTCAAAAGCACGGAAGGTTTTTATACATAGTTTCTACTAACAGAGATTTCCGATACCTGAGGTAGGAGAGGTACCAATTAGCTTGGATAATCGAGGCTCTACTGTACTTGGATGAGAAAAGATCTGGCACATCCCCTTGCAATACATCCTCACAAATTAAATGGGTGTTACAAAGATACAATATTTAGATATTTTTAACAGTAAAAAAGAAACTAAAACAGCACAATTAAATAAATTTACAACTAAGAAAATACAAAAATGACAGAAACTGCATAAGGAAAAAAATTAATGAAACTTTAAAACTTTTAAATTAGAAAACCCACAAAAATTGAAAAATAAGTTTATGTCATACCTGTACAATAATATCACCAATGTAGAAAAAGGCCAAGGATTAAAAAATTTTGCACTAATACCTTCACTCAGCTGGGCACCTAAATATTACGACTCATTTTAAAATGGGAATATAAATATCTTTTAATATACACACCACACCTTAGAATAGGACACCATTCATAACTTTTAACATTACGTGCTGTTTTTAATTTATAACAATGTGTCAATTAAGAGTAAAATATTCTTGTAACTCTAGATTCTGGATCTGTAAACTTCACACGAATTGTTGTTGTAGTACTCTTTATGGTTTGCAAAATCCCTTTTCTATGTAGTCCATATTATATTAAAGATATAAGATTTGGCATAGTGCACAAAAAATTTGCTGAAACAAACTATCGCTAATGAAGCTTTATTTAAAAACTGTTCCAGTTGACATATATAAAAAATTGCAAATTGAGCAATTTTTAATTACAAAAATGTCTCCAAATAATTAAAACAAAAAAGTTAGAAAAAGAAAAAGTATGATAAAAAAATGAAATTCACTACACTGAGAAAAATACAAAAAATAAATTAATTTGTGATAAGATGAGCAATAATCTCAGAAAAGAGGACCTATGGGTCATCTGTACATTAAAATTTCTTATTTCTTAAATTCCTAAAAAACTGAGTTTTAGAATTTCAGAACTATCACTCGTGATGGCCATGTTTACTAAACAAAAACTTTGTGTTTGCAGCACAGCATAAATAAAAATAATTTCTAAAAAAATGTAAAGTTCCTTAAACAGTTTGAAATTATTCAACAAAAACCTGTTTCTTATAATATAACCCTACATATAACAAAAATAGTAAACCATTTCTTCTATTAACACGATTTAAAAAAAAAAAAAAAAAAAAAAAAAAAACCTACCAACACAGCAGCATGGTAGTGTAGATTTAATTATTAGAATTCTTTTATTATAAGTCATTTTTTGATAAATGCCCCATTACAGAAGCATACTTTTTGAATACATTAATTATATGACAAGTATAATACATAATAACATACATAAGTGCCAAGTATAATTGTATAATACATATTGATTGCATTGTAAGAAAATCTTTAGACAAACACAATTTAGAAAAGACAGGAAATACAAGAGAAATCAAACAGTCCCAAGAAACTTGTCTTGTGAAATCTGGATCAGGACCTACCCCCCCACCCCCCCCCCCCCCCCCCCCCCCCCCACCCCCCCCCCCCGAGGATAAGTTAAAAAATTGCTTAAATGCAAACAGACAACATTCTTAAAAAATTCTAAAGTCTGATGGAAACAGATTAAAAGAAATTGCATAGCAATAGAAAGTTCATGGAAATCTGAAGATTTGGATAGTAAAATCTCATCATTTGGCACAAAACTGAAAATCTCACTAAAAATGATAAGAGAAAATATATTGCAAAAAAGGAAAGAGGAAACAAAAGCGAACAATATTTCTGATGATTTCAAAGTATTCTTCTTCAATTCTAATCATATATGAAATCCAAGTTTACAAATACTAGTTGTTTAAAAGTACTATTTGTAAACTTACCAAATGTTTACAAGTACTAGTTGACTTGTCCAAAACCTACATAGACTTTGTAACTTCTAATATATATACAGACATGCCAACACTCAGGCTCCTCTTTCAGGAACAACATTTACGAATTTAAAATTAAACATGCTACCCACAAAATACAAGAGTAAACAATTTATATTTCTAATAAATAAAACAAAATTATTCTAATAAATTAGACATAATTATATATATTATTAGATTTTAAATCAAGCAAATTAAATCAAACACAATAAAATATGAAGTTTATGCATTTAATAATGTAAATGAACTTTATTATCTTAAACAAAAGTGCACTTGGTTTGACTGAACATGTGTGTGTGCCATCTGTCAAATGGGCAATAACGCACTAAGAATGACAACCCATACTATTGATTCCTCTCTTCGCCGTGTCAATTTAAATTTTTGTTAATTCCAGAGCAAGCTCTCTTTCATTTAATAACATATGAAATACGCCTAATTCTCATTGTATTTGAAATTAAATTCATTGGTTGGGTGGTCAGCAGTGATTTTATAGAAAATTCAAACTGGTAAAACTCTTATTCTATCATTTCCGTTAGGATATTTTTTCTTGCTGGTTTTCGATACCATTCTCCAGTAGTTCATTATGTCTCATTATTTTTATGATTTGGATGGATTAATTATATATAAAACTGAATTACTATTTTGTAATGGGTTTCCGGTTAGTTAAGTGTGTACTTATAATTTTTTAAAAGTGCTTTCTCATGTTTCGTAAATCAAAATTTCGGTGTGAGCCATTGATGTCTAAAACTATAATATATTAATTGTACCAACATTTCCTGAAATGAATGGCTCAAAATTTAAATACTATAAATCAAAAATTTAAAATTATAAAAAGTATTTGCATTTAATATTCTAAATTATTCATCTGAGATTATTTTATCTATTGAGTAACTGATTCATCTGGAAATTAAAATTACAATTTTATAACGATGAAGATATGTATTTTTTAAAATTTCTTTAAAAGTGATATTTTGTTCTTTCTATAACTTATTGTTATGATTGAGGGCAGAATTCAGATACTGTTTTCTATAGGTAACAGTTTAGTTTATTTTGCTTATTGATACAATACAAAATATTATGAAATTGAAAATAAAGTCTACATTGTTACAACATTCACGGGGGGTCAAGGGAGGGGGTGGGGGGGCTTGGTTAAAAAAAAATGTTCAATACTATAAATTCCAAATGAATCTTAGAATGTAAATAGTATCTTTTAATGTTCTTTAAAAATTTGAGCTATATATCTGTGAGTTTTTTTATTATGTTGTTATTGGTTTTATATTATATAAAATGAAATTTTTAATTGCTTTGTCTTTAAAAATCAGGAATTGTTTCACAAATCCCCCCCCCTCCAAAAAAAAATGAAAGAGGTATTTTATTGTTTCAAAATTAACTTCCTTAATTACATCTAATATTATAGAAACAATATAGAAATAAAGAATACTTATAAGAAATCAAGTATAACTTAACTCTTAATTTCCCCCTTTTGTTGCCATAATTTGCACTATTATATTTTTCATTTACCATTGCTTATTATAAGTATAGCTAAGTCATTTCCGTTGAAAATCTACTTCCGCTTATAACACAGCCTTCGGGTTACTTCACAAGAAAGGTTCTGTGTAGTTGATTCAATTTAAAATTCCCAAAAAATGGGAAGGGGCACCCAGTTCTTCAGTAGTAATTTGCACTTTTTCTTGTGGCACATTGATCCTAAATATTTACCTTTTCCTTTCATGAGATCTACTCAAATTTGAACTAAATGAAGCTTGGCACAGTACTGAAAACTCCTTCACATGCAGCATTACTGTGTGGAAAGCATAACATATTCAGGAATAATTTTTTGCAAGATCTGGTATTTGACTGCTGAATTGTTACCTTTTAGTTGTTTCAAATTTTTATTTTTCAGAGCAATCTGAGGGGTTCACGGGGTTATTAAATTTTTTCTATTTATCCTGAGCAACTCCTCATAATCTGGAGTAGTTGGCATATCTGTGTATATATATATATATATAACAAACAAATATATATATATATAACTAGCGGAGACAGATTTTGCTAGAGATATTTTCCCACAAATGTTGACCCAGGTGTTACATGTCTTGTACATAGAACTTTATGCTAGCCGACCTTTCCATTTGTCCTGTCCCTATGATGAAGTGGGAACACATCATTCAACGTTATCTTAATAAAGGTTTTTCGCTGAAACGGTATCATTTTTATGGCCATGACTGCAACCCCCCCCATCGAGAAGTCAGTCTCATTACATATATATATATATTTAGAGAGAGACAGACAGACAGGCCAACATTCAGGTTCTTCTTTCAGGAGAACATTTACGAATATAAAATTTAACATGCTACCCACAAAATAGAAGAGTAAACAATTAACATATATAATAAATAAAACAAAATAATCCAAAGAAATTAGACAATTAAATATATTATTAGTTTTTAATTCGAGCAAATTAAATCAAACACAAAATATAAAGTTTATGCATTTAATAATGTAAATGAACTTTATTATATTAAACAAAACTGCATTTGGTTTGACTGAACATGTGTGTGCCCCCTGTCAAATGGGCAATAACGCACTAAGTATGGCAACCTGTACTATTGACTATTCTTTGCCGTGTCAATTTTAATTTTTGTTAATTCCAGAGCAAGCTTTCTTTATGCAACCGTTTAATAACATATGAAATACGCCCAATTCTCATTGGGTTATAAAATTGTGAAATTAAATTCATTGGATGGGCGGTCAGCGGTCATTTTATAGAGAATTCCAACTGGTAAAACTCTTATTCTATCATTTCCGTTCGGATATTTTTTACTGGTTTACGACACCATTCTCCAGTAGTTCATTATGTCTAATTATTTTTATGATTTGGATGGATTAATTATATATAAAACTGAAATACTATTTTGTAATAGGTTTCGTTAGGTTTGTAATAATTTTTAAAAGTGCTTTCTCATGTTTCATAAATCAAAATTTCGGTCTGAACCATTGATGTCTAAAACTTTAATATATTAATTGTACCAACATTTTCTGGGATGAATGGCTGATAAAATTTAAGTACTATAAATCAAAAATTTAAAATTGTAAGAAGCACTTGCATTTAATATACTTATTTATCTGAGTTTATTTTATCTATTGAGTAATTCATTTATCTGGAAATTATAATTTTAAAACGATGAAATGATATATATATTTTTAAATTTCTTTTATGTTCTTTCTAAAACTTATTGTTTTCTATAGGTAATGTTTTAGTTTATTTTGCTTATTGATACAATACAAGCTATTATGAAATTGAAAATAACATCAACAGTGTTACGACATTCACGGGGGTCAAGGGGGGGGGGGGGCTTGGTTTAAAAAAAAATGTTCAATCCTATAAATTCCAAATGAATCTTAAAATGTAAAAAGTACTGATCTGTTAATGCTCTTTAAAAAACTTGAGCTATAACATATCTGTGAGATAAGTTTTTTTTTATTATTTTGTTATTGTTTTTATATATGAAATTTTTAATTGTTTTGTTTTTAAAAATCAGGAATTGTTTTACAAATCATCCCCCCCCCAAAAAAAAGAAAGATATTTTATTGTTACAAAATTAATTTCCTTAATTACATTAAATATTCACAAACAATATAGAAATAAAGAATATTTATAAGAAATCAAGTATAACTGAACTTTTAATTTCCCCCTTTTGTTGCCATTAATTGCACTTTTATTGTATTTTTCATTTTCCATAGCTCACTACAAGTATAGCAACGTTATTTCTGTCAAAAATCTGTTTCTGCATATAACACAGCCTTTGGGTTACATCACAAGAAAGGGTTGGCGTCATTTAAAAATTCCCAAAAACGGAAAGGAACACCCAGTTCTTTAGCTCTATGCACTTTTTCTCATGGCACATTGATCATAATTAAAAAAGTCACCTTTTCCTTTCATGAGATCTACTCACATTTGAACTAAATGAAGCTAAGCACAGTACTGAAAACAACTTCACATGCAGCATTACTGTGTGGAAAGCATAACATATTCAGGAATAATTTTTTGCAAGATCTGGTATTTGATTGCTGAATTGTTACCTTTTAGTTGTTTCAAATAATTATTCTTCAGAGCAATCTGAGAGTTATTAAATTTTCATATTTATCTGGAGCAACTCCTCATAATCTGGAGAAGTTGGCATGTCTGCATGCATATATATATATATATATATATATATATATATATATATATATAACAAAAAAAACTTCATTTTCATTTGTTACAATCAATACTGAACAAATCTCGAGAAATAAAGCAATGAGAAAGGAATGGAATATCAGTTCCAATATGGCTATTTCCCAGTTTGGGAGGCCCGCAGAACTGAGTTCGGTGGGAACGCCAAGCGTGGGAGATATCGCCAAATTGTACAACCCTATTTTCTGGCAAACCTTGCTCTTCTTTTCAGACTCTTCCACCACCCCCTAAAAAAGGTGGGGGTGTGAATCGGCACCTTTATTTTAGGGTATTGGGGGAAATGACACGTAATTTGGATATCTGACCCTTATTGGTTCATGTAACTAACAATACTCCAAGACCGCTGAATTTGGATTTTCTAGCGTCCATTTCGGTTGTGCTCTGGAGGCCGAACGATGGCCGAATGGTTAGGGTGCTGGCCTTCGGAACCGGAGTTCGTGGGTTCAAATCCCACAGTGGCATGGATGTTCATAGCCGTTCAGAATCGGCTTTAAGCAGTAGGTCCCGGTCTCATTAGCCCTCGTGTTGCAAAAAGTAGACCGTAGCGCTCCAAACCAAACCAAAATCTGGAGGTTTGTCCATTTTGCCTGAGCTCTTGTATTTTTTCCGTTTTTTTTTTTTTTAATTTAATACTGGAGCTCAAACCAATGCAATTGAGGGCTTGAGCTCAGTTAAGAGATCCCTTCTTACAGTTCGCAAGTGCGAAGATCAATTTGATTCGTACCTTTTTGAATCCGTAAAGAAAATCTGCAAGATGCTTTTCAGGATTTTTTTAATCAGATCAATCGTGTATATCTACCAACAACTCACGATACTTAAATTAGGTTAGCGCTTTATTTTATTTTATATTTTATGCATAATTTTCGAAGAGTAACAAGTGATGTTATAATTCACATTTATATTTTTTTATTTACAGCTTTTTGAGCTTTATTCAAAATTGTGTCGTAATTTAATACAAAATGATGAAATTTTTTTAAACTATTATTTTATAGTGTACTACATTGTTAATAGTGATACGCTGAGTAATAAAAGTAATTTGTACCGTTGAGTTTTAAAATAATTTCATTAAATAGCAACCGTATTTTATAAATATAACTAAATATTTTATATGCATAATTGCCTAAATATAACCAATTAATGCTTATATTTTGTTTAATTTGCACTTATTGCAAAAATTCAGTGCTGTTTAGTTTAATAAGCAGTACATAAGAGCCTCTAAATATATTAAAAACTCAAATTTAAATTTGTATTCATCTTAACAAAATTTCAAACCCTTTTTTTTGTTCAAAATATGCTTTGAGATTGGGTATGAACTTAATACACAAATTGTAAACATCACTTGGTGACAATTTGGCGATCACTTGTACAAAAATAGAGCCAAAAACATGGTGGCAGGGTCCCCGGAATTGGGAATTTACCGCCTACTATTAGGTGACGACAAAATATATTAATTGAAATTTATGGCAATATATAATAGATAATTAAGATGTGTAAATATTCAAAGAAAACAATGAAAGTGACATAAGTAAACAGTAATAACAAAAATAAAATGATTAAATAATTTAAAATTGCTCAATTTTCTTAAACCCAGACTTGTGCAGTGACATAAGGTCAAGTAAAATCTCCCCTACAATTAGGATATAGTTTCAATGAATTTTTGTACAATATGAACATTTATAAAATAACTGCTATGTACAGATTGTAAATATTTATGACTTAAAATCCAAGTTAACAGAGTCCTGAAATCATAATTACGATTCCAAGAGTATTTTAAAATATCAATAAAAAAGGCTTTTTTCTTAAATAAAGTTACTTTTAAAAGACATATCACAAATTAAACAATTTATCTTAATTCTTGATGTATATGACAATATGAATGAAATGCAGTTAAAATAGAGGTCAGTTTATCAACAATATCATACATTTACCACATACAGTTAATAAAGCAGTGTAAATAATTAGTCAAGTATACAAAATATATATAGACTAGCACATAGCCTGTCATATAACGTGATCAGTAAAGTTTTTAATTTTCCAGAATTGTAAAATACCCTATGTGGCAGATAAAAAATCATTTGATTTTTGGCTGAGCATTATTTGATACACACTGAATAATTTGTTTGCCTTCATATTCCTCTAAAGTCTCCTGATACTATGAATGTAGTTTAGAATCATGTTGAATTCATTTAGTCAAACCGTGAGGATAATTATAAACAACAATAACTAAAAAATAAACAATGTTTGTGTGTTTGTTAAGAAACAAATTTCTTAATTTTCAAAGATATATAGCCTAAAGGCTAGATATTTATTAGTTCGTGAAATAATCTCCTAGGCTTTTATTAAGCGTGTTAATACCGGTGATAAAATTTTCATTGCAGCAAAAATAATTGATGTTTAAATTTAAAATTAACACATATGCACCTAATGTACTATTTAATACAAATATAAAGGAAAATTATTTGCGAGATATCTAAATTCAGTGATAAAAATATGAAAATACTGCTGACGATATTTAAATAATTTAAAATAAATGATTGAATGAGAGGATTTAATGAATGACGTCATAAAGCTAAAAAAATGCTATTTTTTCCTTTTTATTAAGTGACAAATTGATAAATTTAATCCCCTGATCTTAACCGGGGAAAATAGGGCTTGAAATAATGGCATTAAACGCTCGAAAAGGGGGGAAGGGGTAGACTTCGAACGTTTTAAAGACTACAGTATTTTTCGCTGTGATATGAAGCATATTTATACCAATTTATTTTAGAATCGGATCGATAGTTTAGGAGACGATAAACTTTGAATTTTGCTAACCCTAACTCATCAATATGAATGCCTGTATCCATTCCAGGTCCAACCGCTTCATAAATTTGAGGACAGATAGACAAATAACTTAGGCTATTATTATAAAGGGGATAGCAGGTTCGAGACCCTTATTTTTTCTGTCAGTGAGTTCATCTGAAAATTAGCAGTTAGAGCATGAAAAAACGATACAGTCTACGCTGTTTCCGTGCATCACTATTTTAAAACTAGAACATTCTGGAACGATGGCAGAATGTATGTGGTTGAAGATGTAATACTAAGGTCGAGAAATAACAGTATTATAAATTATTCCACGCTAAACATCCTGGAGTGTTTAATGGCACAAAATAACAGAAGCATGAGGCTTTACATCACGTATAATGTAAAATGGCGCCGCAGATTAAAAATACTAAAAATATATCAACTAACGTGTATTTTCCGTGAGCTTTCCAAACAACGATTAATTAATCACAATTAAATCGAAAATATCAGTATTATTAATTATTTAACTTTATCATCCTCGAGTTTTTACCACAGAAAATAAAAAGATGAATCAAACAGTTACGCTTAAGTTTTATTTGAATTTCGCGAAGCAAATTTAAAATAGGAAAGAATTTATAAAAAAAAAATAACACGGATAAGTCAGAAATAACGATATAATTTAGTGATATAATTATCTACTTACTTTACTTAGATTAGATTAAAATCAAACGAACGAAAGTACCGAAAACGTAACACCACGACGGTAAAATACAAATGCGACTACAAATAATTAGTTAAGTAAAATAAAATTAGTTCAATTAGAAGATTTAGAAACGTTTGTATACGAATATTAGTCAATAAACCATTTACTGAATTATTAAATTTGATTAAAATAGCTTTTGAAACTTACCTCTTACCCCAAAAGGACTTGCACGATAGTAACTTATTCGAAGATTCCCTCGTGATGCAATGTTGCCACCAATAAAATGTATTTACTTTATAGTTGCCACAAGCTACAAATACTTTACAATCGTAGATCTGAAACCGGGGTGCTACTCTCAATGGTCACTTGAACCTGAACTGAGGTCACTAGAATTGCATTTCGGCACGTTGGGTTATGTTCAACATTCTGCTGATTTTTAATGGGTACCTAGCGGGGCCATCGTGATCACTGGGCCTGCGCATAGGAACTGATGACTCAGACAAAGATACCTCCTAGAGAGAGAAGGCCTGAGCACAGTTTACCAGAAAATGTGATGACGTAGTGACATTAATTTACTATTCTGTCCCCTTTAAGTGCTTAATATAACTCTCACTAGCTTGTGCTAGTTATTATCACTGATCATAACTGTTAACTCAATTTCTTACTTTTTCTTATGTGTTATTTACCCTGCCCAAACTCAAGCAACCATTGCCCACTTTAATCTCTTTTCTCAGCCTTAGCCAATTCAATTCATTAGTTGTTTTACCCAATTTCATATGTATCACAGAACTAGAGGACTAGTCCCAGGCAGTTCTGTGCTGATCCATCCTGTGATCCTGTGATTGACACCGTTGGCGGAATTTCGTTTCCTGACATGGAGAAATGAAAGTTCATTTGTACTTTCGTTGTGTATGTGAATTCAATCTATAATTCATATATTGATAATATATACTTAATTTTTTGTGATAATGCCGTTTAAATGTATTGTTCATTTTTGTAAAAGCAGTTATGATTCTTATGATAACAAGAAATCAGTTTTCTCGTTTCCAAGAAACGAAATTTTGAAACAAAAGTGGATTAACTCGATTCCTAGAAAAAAACCTGACTGTGAACAAGAATTCTCGGGTAAGTAACCACTGTTGTTATTAATAATTTTTAAACATAAGATGTAAGATTAAATCATTATTTAAAAATTAAATTATTTTTTACAATGATTCTTTAGATTATAGACAGTACTTTTGTTTTGACTAACGTATTTGAAGAAATTTGAGGAATAAATAATTTTCTTTTCTTTTTTTTTCATAATGCATTTTTTCTTCTCTGCCCAATAAATCATTGGCAGTGTGAGGGCCGATATTAGTTAAAAGAGAATGCATAATAAAACCGATAAAATAAAATCCGGTAATCTATAAAATAAAATCAGGTTAAAAATACAAACAAAAGAAGGTAAATATGAAACCACTGCAGGTAAACAGAAACGAAGTTAAAACAAATTCAAACGTAAGCCACAGCCATCTAAACTCAAGGCCTGCTCGCTGATTTTCCGAAAACCGGTCACGTGATCTCTAAAAGGCGGTATTCTATTAAATTCTGTTGATGCTTGTTGATTGCTTGCGTATTACTTCTTTTGAAAAAAACAAAGAAAGAAATTTATGGAAATAAAATAATGCTTGCTTTTATATGTAAGGTAAGTAGCAATTTTGCTACTGTTTCTTCTATTATTTTATGAGCTGTTTTCTAATTAAGCATATCATACGAATGATGGTAATTCTTAAGTTCGACACTTTAGAATGGTTCAAATGTTTTGTTATTAGTGTGTGCTTTGTATCATATTGTATATTATAACTGTCGTTTTAAAAATAAGTTTCATTGTATTGTTAGATCTCATTAAGGAGTTTAATACAACATTTAATATCCGTAAGTTAAATGTATTCTAAGTTATGTTAAAGTTTCGTTTTTGCTGTGTATTGCAACTTGGCTATTGTTGATAACTCACAAGTTACAATTTCTGTTTTATCCTAAAGGAAAACTATTTATTATTACCACAATAAAAGATTAATGTATCCTTACTTCATTGATTTTTTAATGTGTTTTTAAGGGGCTTTATTAATAAAATTTGATGTACAACTTCTTTCCCATACTACAATAGCAACTGGGAAATTTCTATGTAGAATCAATGTTATCTGCACTTTAAATTGTTTCTGATTTATCAACTTCATATTTTTTACGTCCTGAGCTCTTTTTTTTCAGATTTTCATATTAACTTTCTACAATTTAAAATTTTGAATGTCGAAGCGTAAAGAAGACATATATGTAATAAAAATTAAACTACCAAAAGAAAATTTATAAATGTAAGAAAAAAAATTAATCTAAAGTAATCGACAGAAGCAATGTTTTTACACATTTTTATTATAAAAATATAACCTTTATTCAATGCTGTACTATTTTATAACTGGTAATTTCTCATATAACCTGTAGAAAAGTAATTAAATAAACATGCTTAAAGTTTTTGAATAGCTATGTCTAACAGCCAAAAGTAGAAAAATCCCATCTAAATAAAATTTTCAAACTGTTAAAATTATATAAATAAATTTTAATTAATAGATGCTTTAGGTAGAGGAACTTAAAAAACTGTATTTACACTTAGTTACATTTATGTATTCAGATATTTACAAATGTTTTATTAAAATATAACAGTAATTTTATAGCAAATGATAATCAACTCAGTCACTTAACCATATCTTAAAAATGTAATAGATTATATAAATAGGTCTTCTAAATTATGTTTGCATGATTGTTTACTTCACTTCTAAAATATAATTTTAACTACTTATAAAATATTTCTGAATAACTACTCTAAAAAAGTGACTGAAAAATATACTGAAGAAGTTAAGGAAAAATACAATAAGAGAAAAATAAAAAAAAAAAAAAATTCTTAAATATTTCTTGTAACAACATTTTTACTTTTTTTCTGTATACTATTGAATTATGTCTCATTGTTTATCTAGTACAAATCAGTATCAGATGTTATAAGTAAATAAAACTGTAAAAATTTTTCCTCAGCATATTTTTGCATGAGTTTGTGAAATTTGTCAGTGATAAATTGTTCTATGATTTTAAACTAAGGCAGTGTTTTTTTAACATTGCCTTTAATATAATCCTTAAGGATTTTATTTATTTTAATTTTAATGTGATCCGTAAAGGATCATATTTTATGAATAAAGGTTAAGACATTTTATTTCCATGGGACCATTTAATAAAAGGTAAGTAAAAAGGAAAAAAAAGATGTCAGTTGTGTAATTTTTTGCAAATGTAATTTCTTTGCTTAAAATTTCATCTATGTATCGTATCTGTTCTCGTGTAGTGTATGAAGTGATTTTGGTAACTAAAATTTAAATATAAATTGACACACAAATAAAATCTATAGCAAAATAATTTTCTACTAATCAATATTCAAGTTAGTGAAATAATTGAATATCCTTAGTTTATTTTTTGAAAAAAATATTTTGCTGAGTAGTAAAAGGCATAATAACACAATTTACTTGAGGATTATAGGAGGGAAACCGCCTTCGGCCGCCGCCATGTTTTTAAGCGAGCAGGCCTTCTATATAGATGGCTGTGCGTAAGCTCAAACACTGAGTCGTCGTCTCTCGTCTGCTCAACGAGACTGCCAGCGATTGAATGAAGTAAGAAACATTTGGAGCAATTTTGATCTCCAATTTGGCTCCAAAGAATCTAGCTAAATTATATGGCAACCTTCCTAAAACTGCGCCAAATATGTAGGACTAACTCTAAGCTTGACCTAAGTCCATGACCATTCGCTCCCCCACCCCTTTCAATTTTGGATATATTTCCGAAAGCAATAAATATTTTTTTTTACTTCATAACTGATATCAACCAAATCAAGCATTGTAAATGATTTTTAACTTTTTCTGAATACAAATCTATAACAGAGTTTATTCACTACGAACATACTGATCATATTTTAAAAAATATTCTTATTTCTATTACATGCAGTGACAATATGCACTATAGACAAATATAAATTCACCATTATAATAGTATATTTTTTATTCAATAAAAATAGAAATTCTACTCTGTTTTGAATACCAATTTCGTAGATCAGGAATTAGTTTCTAATTTAATAAAAAAGACTTAGTTTTCTTACATGGAACAATTGTTATTTCTTCATGTAAGAAAACATAAATAACATAACAACATAATTGGGGAAAATCTAGAAATAATGACATTTTCTTATATGGAACCTTTTGTATTTTGCGAACAATCCATGAAATATTATAAACTGCAAAACATAAGTTAAATAGCTTTATTCCAAACATTCCTTTTCTCGTCTACTGTCTATGTATGTATGGATTTTTATTGGTACATTTTCCGAAACTTCACAAAAAGTAAAAATATCGAATACTGCCTTATTATTACACTAAAACTGTTTATAACATAATCAGGGCGTGTAAGCTCGCCGAGCGGTCTGCGAACGTTCTATCTTCAACTGTAAGTCATTTGGGTATGACTTCACGTGGGTTTCTTATAGGGACCAGGTATGGAGACGAAATAATCAGCCGTAGGGTAGTTCAAACTTAACAACTTGATTTATTACAACCAAAAACATTTTAAAAAACTATTGGTAAAATCGTAGAGAGAGGAGATCATTCTCAGCAACCTTCTCATTTGAAAGTTCAGCCGGAGTCCTTCCCGTTTTTCCTTTTTCCAACAGGAAACCTCCGTTTTGGGGGAGATCGACACCCCCTTTAACCTTCGTCCTTGGAGTAACCGAAGCGGTCACACAAAGAACAATTTCTTCTTTCTGTTGGTGCTTTGACAAAACGGCAGAATTGACACTTCTAATAGTCCGTGGGTCAAAAGGACCATTACTGCCGTTTTCCAATTGTTCGGCGTCTTGAAATGTTCGGCGCCTTACAATGGACCAAAAGAATAAAAGTTCGTCCGACCACCGACAGAGACGGACGCGACTATTACACGCCCCACCTAAGTTTGAAATTTTCTTCCGAATAGCTAATTTCAAACCCTTTGAGCGTCCGGCTCAGTGATGTACTGCAGCCTGTTCCCCTCACCCATTGTTTCCATGGTTTGGGAGCAAATGCCTTGAGACTTAAAAGTTATTCATCTTTGCTATGCCTAACGCAGCACTTAGTTAAAAAAATAACTTCTTTACACACAGAATGAGCTTAAACCCCATTTTAACCCAGGTCCTTGCCTGTAACTATTATACATTAAACAAACAAAAAAATTACGGAGCTGGGAGACAAATTACAAGCTTGCAAGCAATTCTTCAGCAATTAAATGCAGCAATATAAAAAAAATTAACCATTTAGTACTCGCCTAAATTTAAATTTGAACTTTAATCTGATTACATAAATGCGTGATACATAATAAAAAAAATACACAAAGAAAATTACATTAATTATATACACAAGACATTAATCAGATCTTAAACAAAGAAATTAAACAGCAATTAAACGTGCATTTCAGCATCGCGGTTGGATGTGTTGCCCTGGCTTGTGGAATATGGCACCATCCCATTTCTTAAACCCTTTATCCTAATTCTTTCGGAAATAACTTTTATTTTCCTCTCGCCCATCCCGTTTGCATTTCTTGATAATGGGATCCATGAATTCTCCCAAATTCTCACTCCCTCTCCATTTTTTTCCCCGGTTGTTCTGGAAAATCAAATGCCTTAATTTCATCCAACTCAATGTGTAGTTTTTCCATGATACGTCTTATCCGTAAACACCTCTTCCTCCTTCTCCTTTAGAAGAAATATACACTCACTAGCCCTACATAAAATTCTTTTATCTATTTTTGTGGATGTGTCCACCAATCATCCTCAATCTATTATAATAGACTGCGACTTAAAGTACCTTTCTACTTTTATGAGTCCCTTCGAATGCGTGCCAAAATGTTTGGCGATCCCGATTTAACACCCCCGTTTTTACCTTTATGTTTACTTTTCTCTCAATCTTAACTTGTGAATGAGCCTTACGTACACTTCGTAAGCGAGCTATTATTTCCCCCTCTCTATCTCTTTTGGTTACCCTTCCCGAGAATCGGATATCTTCGTTTTCCCCTTTCCTCTCTTCGACAAAAGGAACCCTCTGAAAACCGCTAAGCTTAGTCCGAGTACCCTCCGACGTTTTACGCTTCCCTCTTGGCAGCTGACACTGGCCCCTTTGTTCTGATCGTGCGAAAGAAATTGATCTTCGCGCGTTTTCTCTCCGTCTTGGCTATCGTTGACCGATTCGTTACATTGAGAACGTGCTTTATTCCTAATCCATCCATCAAACCTTGACATCTTTTCTTCCCGGACAGCGTGAAATACTAACTTCCTTAATTAACATTTTTGCATGGAACGGACTCTTAACAATACCACGATCCGTTCAACCTTTATCCTCGAATTTATCGTAAAATCTGTTCCTTTTCCGTGTCGAGGCTTTTGCTATTTTCCTTCGCCCGGTCGAGAACTGGTCCACTCTGGCTGTTCGCAGCATTTTTCCCTATTGTGAAAAAATTGATGAGTTCTCTTTTCTCGCGCACGCTACCTCCGGTCTAAATTCCTGCCTTGGCTGTTCTTTCCCGTCATTACCTGACGAATTCCTGTGTTGTCTTCTTTCAACACATCCCCAACCGTCGGCAATTGATCCTTTATTAATTTATCCTGATCAACCTCACTTCCCTCGGAAAAAAGACTTTTGCTCGAAAATCTTCTATTCCTTTCTTGAAGCCATCTAAATTCTGCCCGTAATAGCTCTAACTCATGTGTCATTTTCTTTTTTCTCTTTCTTCCCACGCTTTTTCTATCTCTTCCTCTTTTTCTTTCTCTAATTGTTCCTCAATAATTGCCTCAAGAAAACCTCTCGCCATGTCCTCGGCATAATCTTCACCCTACACTATAAGCTTTATTATCTGTGTGTTGTTCATTTCATGAGAAACCTCAATCTCTAAATCACAAGCCAGCTGAACCAAATCCACCTTCCTCACATTATTTAAAAATGACATTTTGACCCTCAAAATATCCACTAAACAAGCACAAGAGGATAAAAACTCCCCAGAAATAGCTCCCAGCTTATTCCTAGCCTAGCAGCTACACACTAATATCTTTAGCTTAAAGTGAATGAAATATATCTTACGCGAACATGCAGATCATTAGAACTTAAACTTTACAGGAAAAAATAAATAACATAGGAAAAAAATCATAGCACATTATATATAGAGCCTTGATACGATTTAGGCAAAACTTAAATAAACCTGACTCCCGCGCACACCTTTGCACCCAAATCCGCATTTACATGAAGACAGGTAAGGAAAACAAGTGCCAAAATATCATATCCTACCTTGCCGGACGACATCAGCATCAAAGGGCCTTCTGAATTCGCTCTTGTGTTGTCAACACTTGCTTCCAATTCGAACACTTGTAGACATCCCTCTAATTCGGATCATCGTTCGGGTTCACTGGAACTGCTGCCTTGTAGACTCCACTGTACTCAGCATCGTCGTCCTTTCCTGGGTTCGCGCTGATTCGGACTTGCTTCCGTCTCCTACTTCGGTGTTGCTTCCACTTGCATCCAGTTGCTGCTCCGCACCTTAATTCCTCACTCCCGATGTAATTCTCGCCGAGCGGGGTGCGAATGTTGCTATTTCCGATTGTAAGTCATTTGGGTATGACCTCGAATGGCTCTCGTATAGGGAGACGAAATACTCAGCCGTAGAAGATTAAACTTAACAACTTCATTTATTTAACAAAATGAAAAAAAAATGTTTTGAATAAAACAAATCAATGTCGAAACAATCTATTGTCCAGACAAGAGATCACTCTAGGCAACCTGCTCCTCTCAAAGTTCAGTCGGGAGTCCAATCCCGTTTTTCTTTTTCAAACAAAAAACGTCGGTTTTAGGGGAGATTGACCCCCCCCCCAGTTGACCTTCGCCCTTGGCGTAGCCGAACAATCACACAAAGAACAATTTCTTCTTTCTGTCGGTGCGTTGACAAAACGGCAGATTTGACACTTCTAATCGTCCGTGCGTCAAAAGGACCATTACTGCCGTTTTCCAATTGTTCGGCGTTTTGAAATGTTCGGCGCCATACAATGAACCAAAAGTTCGCTTTAACCGACACATTTCTCGATCCCCGACAGAGACGGACGCGATACTTACATATCGCATCTTAAATAAAATAATATTCGAGTGTTTTATTGATTACTACAGTAATGATATTCTTCTAATTATGAGTTCGAATTCTAATGCTCACATGGGTGTTCGCAGCCGTTCAGAATGAGCTTTTAGGTGGCACTGAACTTGCCATATTTGATTGATCTCATTCAACGTTAAGCTGTGGAAAAAATAAAATTCCGCCTCGGAGGATCATATTCTAAAGTCTTTAGAAATATTATACCACGTGATGCAGGGTTCCCACTCTTTTTTCAGAACAAAAACAGGACAATGTTCAATAAATGCCTTACAATATTTCAGAATTAAGTTTTTAAAAATGCCTAAAAATTAATATAATTTAAATCTGCTTGATAAAAACTAATTTTGAAAAATTTTTAGTGAT